>JAKZHN010000034.1:0-138859 GCA_037179335.1 Cyclaneusma minus | reverse complement strand
AACCTCCAAACTCCTCAACACCCCCCCCCAACACCCCCGACCCCCCCCCCACCACCCACCCCCCAAAACCCAAACACAACCACCCAAAAAAACACCAAACCCCACACACACCCCCCCCCCCCCGCACCCCCCCGCCCCCCCCCCCCCCCCCCCCCCCCCCCCCCCCCCCCCCCCCCCCCCCCCCCCCCCCCCCCCCCCCCCCCCCCCCCCCCCACAAAATCCAAAAAACTGGAAAAAATCAAAGAACTCGAAAATATTCGAAGTATTTTGGATATCCACAGTAATATGAGAACATATTTTTTAGGCTTTTTTTTTCAGAGGGGAAACTGGAGTTGGGGATGAATGGGAAGCAAACAAGTATAGCACTCGTTACCCAACCATTTCAAGATCTACAGCTGGCTAGCTAGGTACATGAGTTCGAACCAACAACCATTCAACAACAATGAATCTCAAAAAACTCAAGCTGTCAAGCTCCCTGTCTCTATCAACAATCCACGGTTTAGTTGGTCAACGTTCTAACAATTTCAGACCTGCGAGACCCTGGTGCAAACCAACGACGAGAGATTCGAACCACGGCGATCTTAGCAGACAAAAACCATCGTTGGCAAAAAATACTGATTTGAGAGATTAGGGGACCCACGACTTTAAAAGATATCGTCGGGGCAAAAGCGTTGAGCATTGAAACACGCGGCACGGGTAAGCACAGCTTTCAATTACAGTGACTGGCAGCTTGAGCATATGAGAACACAATTTTTTTTGCCAATTTCCTCGTGGAGGAAACTGGAGGTGAGGGTGGTCAGTCAAGTGAAGGTGGCCGGCCAGGTGGAGGAGAAGCAAACCAGTGCAGCCAGCACTCATTACCCGACCCTCTCATAATCCACAGCCACATATTGCAAAACAGCAGCAACTCGTTCATAATAAATTAAAAAAAACTCAAGCTATCAAGCCACTGCTCTCAATCCACACTCCACGGTTTAGTTGGTCATTGCTAACGCAAACACAGGCCCCGGTGCAGCCCAACGATGAGAGATTTGAACCTTGGCAATCTTAGCAGACAAAAACCATCGTTGGCAAAAAATACTGATGGATCTCATCCGAGTTCGATAGGAGCAACAAAATCGATCGGTGGGAAGAAGGAGGGCCGAAATCCAGAGCGAGTGTATCTGGCCTATGTTCATGAAAGCATAGGGGCAAATGCGGTTGAGCCTTGAAATACGCAGCACGGGTAAGCAAAGATTTCAATTACAGTGGCTGGCGGCTTGGGAATACGAGATATCTTTTTTAATTTTACCTCCTCTCCAACTACACACACTCCTTGAATGCTCGATCTCGAATCTCCCCGCTCCCTTTTCTCACGCGAAATCCGCTTTAACTACTCCCGGTTATCTGTCCAGGCTTGTCAACTGTTACAGAGTATACATGTTATGATGTTCCGTCCACCTGCTCACCTGGCTCTTGCGTCGTAGCAGGTGAAGTCTGAACAAACAACTCAGCAATCTATATCAAACAACCAACAAGACCAGAACAGTGACTCTTTGTCGCTCCGGCTCCGTGGGTTCTGGGGGTGGCGGATACTCCATTTCAGCTGCGCCAAAGAGACCGATCCACCAGAAAAGGAGAGTGGCTGGAGCTGCCTCGAAGGTAACGCCAGAGAGGCTTGGCCGTTGATAGTGAGTGAAAAGCCGGTGAATATCGCCAACGAGTGAACTGGAGCCGCAGTACGCTGGGGTGGTGGAAGGTACAGCTGAGAGAAGGAAGTTCTGTAATGGGGGGCGGGGGCGGCAGGCGGCGATTTGATGAAAGAAAACGAAGGAGAAGCCACTACTACTCATCTTCAACCCCAGCCCAAGACATCCCGCGCCAATTGCGAGAGGGGGAATGATCTTTGCACGGCGTGAGTAAGCTTGTTACCAAAAAAAAAAAAAAAAAAAAAAAAAAAAAAAAAAAAAAAAAAAAAAAAAGGGAAAAAAAAAGACTCGCGCTTGAAATTCGGACCTCCCCCAAATTCGAATTCGTAGGCAATTGACTCAGACGCGCAACTACTATGTTTGTCTGAGCCGTTTCAGGTACTATGTTTATCACACCGCAGCCATTGCTTTTAAACCAACAATCCCACAGGTCTCAATTTCTTGTTAGCGAATTTCTGTCAGAATGACTTATATGCCTCCATCAGTATCACCAACCATGTATGACCTTACATCATCCCCATCTCCTCCCACCTCCACTCCCCCACTGCTCAGCCATCTAAATCCCGTCCCTCAGCGGCCTCCGCCTCCCACAGTATAAAAAAAGATCAATCCCAGGGGTAGCGTAGCGTAGAACGGGACGGCTCAGATCATGATAAATCACCTAACACACACACGGATCGGATCGATCCGATGCTGCTCAGCCCTGAATCATCGCATCACCTATCCCGTCCCAAGCCTCATCCTGCCTGCCTCAGATCATCCAATCCAATATCTGTCCCGTCCCAAGTCTGACTCTGCTGCGCCTCTCCGGATCTTGCTGTTTGAAGCTTGACGGCTTGGCTTTCTGGGTAGGTAGGTTGGTGTGGGAGCGGGAGACTTTAGTTCTTCCGAGTAGGGTAAAATGCGTCGTCCCAGATCATAGGAGTATGGTTCTTCTTTGAATTCGAAAGAGGCCTCCTAGCGAAGGGTTAGCATTGAAGTGGCAAATAACACCTAGACGTGAAGTAGTCAGGGCAAAATAAAGTGCTTCCAGTCTATTAGTGGATACGTACTTACATTGCGCTGTGTTCTTGTGACCTATCATATTCGCCCAAGTCCCTGGAACCCCTGTGCCAATCCGATAGATTGAAAGGGGAGTCGATCAGATCCTCTTTTAGCTTTCTAGATCTGGCTATAAATCTAGTGAGCTAAAGATGCGGCTCTTCCATTTATTCTTCGTCTGATCTTCTCAGATCATCTCTCTTCTAGCAGGATATGGGGCTGTAGGCATCCGGAACGGCCCGAAAGGGGGCCAGGGGCTTGTAGACCATAGGGCGCAGTTTCAGTTCCTCCCTCAGTCCCACGTATATGAAAAGCTTCATTGCCATTGATCCATAAAGTAGAAAGAAATTGTAGTGCTAACAAGAATCCAGGAAATTTGTCGTGTTTTGCAGCTTTGCACAGGCCGCCTTTCTGCATTTCCCCACTTGTCCTTTATGAAAGCTTTCCCACAGCTCTTGGCGATGTTTTAGAACAAGATTGAGAAGAACCAGCACCTAGATAAAATAGGAATTAGGCAATCGTCCCTTCTTTGAGGCTTAACTTGGGATACTGTGGTACTATGCAGTTAATAAGTCGGTGTTCTATCTTTGTCTACCTTGACATGCGAGGCTGGCAGGAAGGTGGCAGTGGCAGTGGCTGGGTTCCAAGGACTTGAAAGGATCGACAGTGCATTTGACTTTGAAGAAGACATCCATCGCTAGCCAACCACTTACCGAAGACCCAAGCAGCAGGAATGGATGCCTTGTTTTACCCTGACTCGACGTCAGAGGTTCTGAGCTTGTCTCAACCGAAGGACCTAGCCGTGAAGTCCTCTTACAACTGCCCTATACCAGTAATGCAACATATCTACGTTGCTGAATATCCTCTCATTCGTACACACATCTCGCTCTCGCTCCCTCACAGGCTCCTTGGCAGAGTAGTCTTGTGTATTCTTCACAACTTGTGAAATCTCACCGGATTAACGGCAGCGGTCCGTGCCGCGAAACAGCCGTGTATACACCCGCTGTCAAGGTTGCTTCCCACCAATCAGCGCCTTCCAACGTGGAGTGCGACAGCGGAGAAAGCCCACAACACATCATACAGAATGCCTCTGCGGCCGGCCGTTCTCCTTGGTCCGTGCCTCCCAGCCAAGCACTTAAGGGGGTTCTTGCGAAACGGCGACAGCAGCGTAGACGTTGGATAGCGGAAGCATGGGAAGTTCCACGGCAGGCGGACGTCGTGAGGTGCTGCGTTGGAGGTCAAAAACGTTAAGTCATGCTTTAAGGAACGTGGAACTTATAGGAGTCGTGAAGTGAACCGTTATTGGCTCTTGGAGGCTGGGGTCCGAAGTCGATCCTGCGCTGGGGAAGACGATGCTGCGTTCATTCGATGGAGGAGGTGACGAAAAAGCACGTTCCAAGAACGTGCGAGATAATATGATGTGTAGAATCGCACATTAATCAGGGACATAAATAGTATCAGCACTATACTTCGAGCTGGGAGGAGCTGGGAAGAGCTGGGGATAATCCAGGGGTCCACGTGGCCCGTATGGAGTTTGTGACGCAGGTTGGCGTCGGTGAACAGCTGGCCCCTATCAACGGGACGAGTGTAGGCACCGATGGCCCGAATAACCGGGGCTGCTATGAACTGGTGTAACTTGAGGCTATAAAGCCGATATTGACTTGAAGCTGGGGTAGCACAAGGTTTCCAAGCTAAACGAATGCCTCACCTCAATGGTATCGAATCTGAGAGCAGCACAAGAGAGCTCACAACACCAGATTTTTTAGATAAAGGAGCACAGGAAATCGTCGATGCTTTATCACTTGATACAACGGATCATCCGTAGGACGAGAGCACAGACAGTGGGCAACCAACTCTGGCAGCGCGGGATCTGACGCCGCCGAACACAAGAAGACGGGAGCGACGGACAGTAGGAGAGTTCCAGGTAGACTGAGTAACATAAAGAGCTGGCTGAAGGCTGAAAGCTGGTCACAAATAGTTACCTCAGATTAGCGAGCTCAAAGCCCCCCGATTTAGCGCCATACAGCTCGTTGAACCAGCGGCAGTAGGTTGGCGGCACTGTGGCCGTGATACCGTAAGCCGGCCTCCCTCGTATAATTCCTCGTCGTGAATCCCCTTTTTGCCTGGGGAATGGAAACGTGGCGAGGGCAAGTCGCACGTAGATCGGGAAGATAGGACTTGTCGAATGTGACTGCTCTCGATACCATGCTGCGCCATCGTGAATCTCGTCTAATGAGGAACTTATTCCCAGCCTATATAGCCTGCGGGGTTGATAGGTACGCCGTTGTACTGACTTGGATCAATAACGGCTGTAGTGAAGCGTCACCTTGAGGCTTTGTCAGGCCATGCGGGCTCCCGAAGCGGGCCTGGCAAATTGCAGCAGGAGGTTGAAGAAGAAGTATAGAAGAAGCAGGGCGAGAGGAAAGCATGAGGGCAGGGACAGAATAATGCACGATACTCCGTAACGCTGAGAAAAAGACCGCCACTCGATTGAACGAAGCTGTGGCTGAGCCGGATGGGGAAACCAAGTCCGAATAACTTGGGCAGGATCGGCGAAGTCAAGCACGAGGAGAACGAGGAGTTGCGGGCGCCAAGGTCATGTTATTTTCAGGGATTTCTGAAGATAACAGCCGTTGAAGAAGTCGTCGTCATGATGGTCAAGGTGCAAAGTGATTGCGCCGGCGACATAGTCGCTAAGGACAATTTGGCAATATTGATTGCGAAATTGACGCCACCAGCTTTCCCATCTGAAGGCGTCGCGATTCGCGAAGCAACCTGCTTAGGCAGACCACAGCTGGAGGCTCAAGTTCACAGTTGCACCGCCTGCCCTCAGCTTTGAAGGATGTGGCCTTTTTTCGTCCAAGGTGTCGCCGTCGTTTGGAAGCAACAAATAAGGAGATGGATTCCCATGACGTTGCAGTCGGTCAGGTCAGAAACCATAGCGTCGGGCCCGACAGAAGGCCTCTGAGGACCCGTGACCAGCAATGGAGGAGTTTGGCTCGGTCAAAAGGCGAGGATGCCTGTCGATGCGTCCGCTGCTGTGCGACTGCAACCAAGTGTCAAATGGCCAAGTTGAAGACCACTGGCCACTCGTCATCCGCAGCTTTGTGCAACAAAGTCGTTTTGTATGGTGTCCAGAAAAGCAGGAGAGAAATGGAAGTGGACGTGGACTGCGGAAGTCGTCTGCTCACCGCATGCAGGGGCAGTCATCTCGGCTGTCACTGCTCATGCGCTGAGAGGCTGCTGCTTCTGTGCTGGTGCTTCTTCAGTCTGAGTACCGTATCTCGAGAGGTGTTGGTGTGAAAGTGGAAGGTTGAGGTTGGAGATGACAAGGCGATGTTGGTGGCAATGCGAAGAGGTCACATCCCAACAGAGAGCATCCCGAGGCCGGAGCTCACCGAAAAGCGGCAAACCGAACCAACCACTCTGGGTTTAGCCTCTGCCTTGTATCTCAAGTACCAACCGCGTGGGGCATATCTCCAACCTCGATGACTTGAAACTTCTTCAAACTCGAAAGATTGGGACATCAGATAAACACAAAGCGACGCAGGTACAGTGATCAGCAGCTGCCTGCTGCATTCCTTCACGGTCAGCCTTATTGAAAGAGCTAATTTTGGCTAGGAGAGAGGCGAGGTACCAGACTCCAGTAGGACGGCATGGTGTCTGTCGATGTCAGATCCTCCTTTCATCTGCGCAAGGCTCCAGGTCCCAACTCCAGGCAGGTATGTAGCAAGACTGCAACAAGCTCGTGGTACAGCGCCCTTCTCTGCTTGAAACTTGACTGGACTTCAAATCGTGTTTGCGGCTTCAATGTTCTCTAGCTCATGTCGCGCCACTGGGGACGTTGCGGACAAGGTTGACGAGTCGGAGCCTCCAATTCCTTATCTCCAGCTCTTGGATGGCCGAGCCGTCAGACGCAGACATTGCTTCCAGAACGCTTCCAAGAGCCTGGGCGCTGCTCAATGTGGAAGTCAAGGGCCGGCGTCAGTGCAACAGATGCGAATCCTTGGATGTCTGGAAGCTTGCCTGTAGCAGAGTGTCGTCCGCCGGGTCCCAGATATCCAGGACCTGGCAGATAACAGTTGCAAATGGTACGGTAAGTTTAGCCGTTTCTCTCGGTTACCAATCTTTCCAGTGTTTCCACGTTGTATCATGAAATCAATATGCATGGGTAAGAATAGTCCGGGTCCAACTAGCCTGCTGGTCCCCCGCAAGGCTCAGCACAGAACCATGGGAGATACACATGTGCATGTAGGTACAGTTTGCTGGAACCCCAAGCCACAATCATCCCCAGTTTCCCCCATCCTCCCGCTCCCACCCACAGCCGGAAGCTGTCCACTTCGAGACGGACCCTGTCTATTGCCTATCTGAGAAGATCAACTGCTTGCCGTTCGGCGTGGGCCGCATCCAAGCCCCAAGGTGTGTTACTATGTCCAGCTGTGCATGGCAGCCAAGCCAAGCAGAGTGCCCGGACACAGCAAGCCCGCATACCGCACCCCTGCCCCTCCATATATCCACTTCTGCTGCCAACCCTAGCACTACCTACTTATTAACTCGTGTGCCCTCAGACTTTCCCGCTTGCTGATTCTCTATGCCATGCTCACAGTTCCAAGCCATGATCATCGAAGCAATCAACAAACACTAACTTCATTCAAAGCCGTCTGTTAATACAGAGATTTGACATCTCCTCGGCTCATAGCTTTCTACCACGCTTTCCAAGTCGGCTTGACCATCTACCGGAGAACATAGCGAAGTGATTCCAGTGTTTGTCCACTTCTCCATTCCAAGGACCGATTTTTACGAAATCCGATATATCAGAGGAACGTTGCCCAACATGGGCCCCTTCAGCAAGTCCAAAGATACTCCCTACGATATCGAAACCGCACCGGAAAAACAACACATGTACACCAGCGGCACAGAAAGCGCGGATGATGTTGCCGAAGATGGAGCTGTTCACTCTGGAGAGCTCATTAAGGGCAACAGTCTTTCTGCTCGAGCCCAACGATTCGCTAGCAAGTTCGGTGTCGAGGCCCGCGGTATCGAGCGAGTTCCCAACGACGAGAGGACTGATGGTAGTCTGAGCCAAATCGCCACTCTGGTAAGATTCGATGATCCAAGATTTACATTATGGCATATTGGGAGAGAAAAGGTCTGACGAGTTTTAGTGGTGCTCTGCCAACATGGTTGTTTCTTCATTTGCAATTGGTGCTCTGGCTGCTCCTGTCTTCTACCTTGGATTCGTCGACACTTGTTTAACCATCTTCTTCATCAACATTCTGGGAATACTGCCAGTCTGCTTCTTCTCCACGTTTGGACCCAAATTCGGACTGAGACAGATGGTACTATCGAGATTCTACTTCGGCTGGTATGGCGTTAAGATCAGTAAGTCTCGAAACCAGAAAATGAACAACAAATTTATCGTCAAAAAGGCTTTCTAACCAAGGAGCAGTTGCCGTCTTCAACATCCTCGCCTGCATCGGCTGGTCCTCCGTCAACACCATAGTTGGCGCCCAACTCTTCAACGCCGTCAACCCCTCCATGCCAGGCTGGGCCGGCGTCCTCGTCATCGCCTTCGCCACCCTCTTCGTAACCATGTTCGGCTACCAAATCGTGCACACCTACGAGCGCTACTCCTGGATCCCCTGCTTCATCATCTTCCTCATCGTGCTCGGCGAATTCGCCCACTCCGGCCGCTTCACAAACGCCCCCATGGGCGTCGGCAAATCCGAAGCCGGCTCCATCCTCTCCTTTTCCGCTTCCGTCTTCGGCTTCGCCACCGGCTGGACTTCCTATGCTGCCGACTACACCGTCTACCAGCCCGTTTCTCGCAGTCGTCGTTCAGTTTTCTTGTGGACTTTTGGTGGACTGTTCTTTCCGCTTATTTTTACGGAAATGCTGGGGGCTGCCATCATGACTGCTGCAGCGCCAGGCAACGATTTCGAAACCGCTTACAACGATTCTGGCATCGGCGGTCTCCTCGCCACCGTGCTAGTTCCCAGCCTAGGCAAATTCGGCCAATTCTGCCTCGTCATCCTCGCCCTGTCGATTATCGCCAACAATTGTCCCAACATCTACTCCGTCTCCCTCTCCCTCCAAATCCTCGCCCGCAAATCACAACTCGTACCACGCTTCATCTGGACCTTCCTCGCCACTCTCGTCTACATAGCCATCGCCATCCCCGGCTACTCGCACTTCGAATCCGTATTAGAAAACTTCATGTTGTTAATCGCTTACTGGCTCGCGATTTACGAAGGCATAAGTCTTTCGGAACACATTTTCTTCAAGCGCGGATTTGGCGGCTACGAGCCGGCGAACTATTTGGATAAAGATGCGTTGCCGCCGGGACTAGCTGCTATTGCGGCATTTGGGTTTGGTGTCATGGGCGCTGTGCTTGGGATGAGTCAGACGTGGTTTGTGGGGCCCATTGGGAAGTTGTGTGGTGAGGCGCCATTCGGTGGCGATGTTGGTTTCGAACTTGCCTTCGCGTTTTCGGCGGTTAGTTTTGTGGCGTTGAGGACGCTGGAATTTAGGCATTTTAGGCGATAAGGTGGTGCTTGGTGCCGAATGGTAGGGGTGGGTGGTAGGGAGGGAGAGAAGCATTCATGTCGAGGTTTCTTTCGATTCTCTGCTAATATTGGATGAAAGGAAGAAGTGTGATGGATTTGGATGGATGGATCGTATCACACGACTGGACCAGCTTTCACTACATCGGCATTTTCTCAGGCAAATGGGCGGTGTTTATCAAAAGCAATGCAGTACATATTTCCCGCAGCATTGGAGGCTTTTCATGCTGCCTTCGGGGAGGTACTGGCGCTTGTTTACACACGGTGGGAAAGGATTTTGGATATTTTTTGTCACATTAGATACCACATAGCCTTGGGCATCATCTGCTGCATAATGGAAAGTGCGAAATTCTGTGGTCTACAAACACTTTTACAGAACCTCAACACCAAAACCAAGTGACCAACCTCCAGATATCAACAAACCTGCGATTGCAAATACCTCAAAAAGCCTTCCACAAAAAAAAAAAAAAAAAAAAAAAACACCACGAGCAAAAAATGGTACAGGCGCCCCATGTAAACCCCGTCTTAGGGAAATTATGCGACATATATTTTCTTTTCTTTATTCCCAGGACAGCGGAATCGAACCTGGGCAACTTCACTCTTAAGGCAAAGCATACAATACACCGAAGTGCATGTAAACCATTACGCTAAAGAGCTCCTTAACCGCTTATGAGAGGATGCTTGGGGATTCTGTATATGGCAAGGCTGGGGCGGCTGCGCGGCTTTGGAGAGCGAGGCTGCGCGGGTGAGGAAATTTTGGCGAGAAGGGGGCTTTAAGAAGAGAAGATTGGGAATTTGAGAGGCAGCGAAAAGGGGATTTGGATATATGCTGCCTTGCGGCATTTGACCTTACGCGGCTTTGGGATTGGAAATAGAATCGATGTTGCGCTCGCAGGACACATGTATGCTTGGAGAACTTCGTATGTGAGGTGAGCTTGCTACCCCTACCCCCTATTTCTCTTCGCTGACAAAGTTCTTCACCCTCGCAACATCCTCATCACCAACCCCCACAAACCGCATACCCTTCCCTTCCATCTCCTTCTTACACCTAGGTACCCCCTGCTCGTCCACACCCCTAACACCCTCCTCCACAACCCACGTCCTGTACCCCTCCTTTGCACAATCCTCCGCCGTCGCCTTGACGCAATAATCCGTCGCCAGCCCCACCACATACACATCCGTCACATTCGCTTCCTTGAGCAGCGCTACAATACCGCTATCTTCGATGCGAAATGGATCGTAAAGCGCGGAATACATTTCAATGGAGGGGTTTTGGCCTTTGTGGATTATGTGCGTTATGCGATTCTGATTCTTGATTTGCTGCCCTGTGCCGTCGACTCCGTCGTTAACTCCATCCTTGACTCCGCCGTGTTCATTTTCGTTGGCGGGGAAGTTGTTGGTGTTTTTGGGAGCGTCGTCGTCGTTGGAAAGAAATTGCCCGGACGGCTGGGCGGAAAGTGGTAAATAAGGAGTGAGCGCTGGGTGGATCTCGGCGCCGGAAGTGTTTTGTACGCAATGGACGGGCCAGAGCTTTGTCTCGTATGACTTGGAGTGGTCGGTTGGGTGTGTGATTTTTGTGGTTGAAGTGAAGGGCGTGGCGGAGGGGTGGTTGCTGGCGAAGGAGATGTGGTTTGGGGGATGCCAGTCTTTGGTGGCGATTTTGAGGGGGAAGGGGAGGGTGAGGAGGTGGGTGATGGTGGGGAGGATGGCGGTTCCGTTTGGGACGGCGAGGGAGCCGGACTGTGGTGGGTGTTAGTGAGGCTTGGGGTGTGGGATTGGGGATTTGGGAGGGAGTGGGGGATTGGGAGTGTGTGTTGGGAGATATGTGGGTGTGGCGTGGAGATATCGAAGGAGAAAGGTGACTGGTGAAGACAGGGCGTGATGTTGAAAAGAAAGTGTCGGAAAGCACGGATTGGTAGCGGAAGCTCGGAATATTCAACTATACATAGAGATCTGAACTTACTGGAGGACAGAAGTCGTTTTGCACGTCTACGATGATTAAGGCTGGAACGAAAGGCTTGTCGTTTGCCATGGCTGATCAGCTGATGGTGTAGACTGGCGATTCGTGAACGAAGGCCTTTGAAATATTATCTCTGATTAAATGGTGATCATGATGATGCCTATGTTGAGGAAGTGAAGTTTGATAAAGCGGCCGAGCGGGAGTCTCGAGAGTTGCCCCTCCATCGTATGATAACGATTAGCCGATAAGAAGAAAGTCAATTCAACAAGAATCTTTATCTGACGTTGGGGTCGTTGACCGACTTCGACGCAGATCCTGACCGACAAGGTTGAAATAGATGAATCCACATGATATTCGAGACAAATTACGTCGTAGATGTCGTACAGCTCTTTGGTAATTGAGTTTGGTGCTTTAGGCTCAAGTGTCATCAACGGCCGGTGTACCAGAGTTTGGGGGTGCTCGGGGATGCCCCAGACTGTGCGGCTGGACATCGGTAGGCTGGCGCGATAGCTCGGGAGAAGCAAGGGTCAACTTGCGCCCAGCACGGCGTTGTGGCGTACATAGCTTTTGCACCTTCGTGGGATGTACAATTTGCTTTTGAACGACCAAATCAAGGAATCCAAAGTTCAAGTTCAATGAAATAGGCTGGTCTAGAGGAGACGCGATAATATTTGAGAAACATCGAACAATATGAAGCAGGTGTCGTCACGAGAGCATTGTTTGCTTTCTTTATCTCTGGTGTCGCGGCTTTAATATCAAAAGCTCGGACTCGCCTCTGCGCCTGGGGCGACTGACTTAGCAGCCGCAACCGCGGCAGCTGCCACCACTCAAGCGAGGAAAAATTTAGGGAAGCAGCCATTGGATTGAACCCCCCCGGTCCACCAGAAAAGGAGCCGGCCCTCCGCTCTTTCTCGCAACACGGCCGCCTCTCCCACCTAAATCCTCATCCTCTCGTACCGAACAGGGCGTCTCGAGCTGTCGCTGTTAACCCAAGTGAAGCACGAGACTCGCTGTGCCGCCAAGTTTGCTTACGAGTCCAAGGGCGCAACCACGGCTGGACACCCTTCAACCACCTCGAACCCCCACCCATCATCTTCATTCGCCGTAAGTCTACAAGGCTCCAATCGCTGCCTACCGAACTCCTGCACCTCGATTACTCCCCAGCTCCGAGTGACATCCCAATTGCTCCTAAAAGCGCCTCGGGTGGATACACCTTAGTAAAGAGCAGTCATGGAACCTCTTAAAAGCACTGCCTCGACAGCACCACAAACGCAAAACAACACACTGACCGAAATGCATCAGGCTCCATATAAAACACCCGATTCCATCGCTGATGCATCGTCAATAAACCCCGAGACCTCGTCCTTTTCCAACATGCTTGGATCCTCCTTCCTCCCGGCCAGGTTTCGCGGCCCGCAACCTGCTACCGCGAATACCAACCCGAGCTGGCTCAACCGAAAGATAACACCCCTGGTGCAGAAGCTATCGATTCTGTCTTGCAACAGTCCCATCCATACCGTCGCCATCATCGCCTTTCTGGCGAGTTTTAGCTACATTGGTTTGCTGGACAGGACTCTGTTTGAGTCAAGTCAAGCTACGGGCAGCAAGGCAGAATGGAAATCTTTGGCTGAGGGCAGTCGCCACTTGAGACTTGGACAACAGACTGGTTGGAAATGGCAGCAGGCAGACGGCGCAAGTTTCATTCAGGGCGACGAGGATCATCTTGCTTTGTTGACTCTTGTGTTCCCCGATTCTCTATCTATCAACTCGCCCCAGTCCGCTCCTCTGGCGCATACCGTTCAACTTCCTCAGAATCTCTCGGTGAAGTCTCTTCCGTCGACCTCCAATGCTTTGGCACCGCTTTCGCAAGACAGTGCCTTGGCATTCTCCGCTCCTTACGACCAGGCCGCCGAGTTTCTCTCTATGATCCAGGAAATTCCAAACGACAGCGTATCTCGGGATGAAAACGCGACTTCGGAGGCTGAGGAGCAAAAGAAATGGATTATGAAGGCTGCGAAGGCTCAAGGCTCGAAATCTAGCAGCATAAGCCGCTGGGCTGCCAATGCTTGGAGCGAGTTCTTGGACTTGATCAAGAATGCCGAAACTTTGGACATTGTGATCATGGTTCTGGGCTACCTTTCCATGCATCTGACCTTCGTTTCGCTCTTCCTGTCTATGCGACGCTTGGGCTCGAACTTCTGGCTTTTCGCGACAGTCCTTTTCTCCTCGGTCTTTGCTTTCCTCTTCGGCTTGATGGTGACCACCAGAATGGGAGTTCCAGTCAACATGGTACTTCTGTCGGAGGGTCTCCCGTTCTTGGTTGTCACCATTGGCTTCGAAAAGGCGATTGTTCTGACCAAGGCTGTTTTGTCTGCCGCACTCGACTCCCGCAGCAAGCAACAGGATCTGGCCAACCAAGAACAAGCAAAGAAGAACGGCATCTCCCCGAACTCGATTCAATATGCCGTTCAAGTTGCGATCAAAGAGAAGGGATTCGAAATCGTCCGAGATTACTGCATTGAGATTCTCATCTTGGTTGCTGGAGCTGCGTCAGGGGTTCAAGGCGGACTTCAGCAGTTCTGCTTTTTAGCCGCATGGATTTTGTTCTTCGACTGCATCTTGCTTTTCACTTTCTACACCTCGATTCTGAGCATCAAGCTTGAGATCAACAGGATCAAGCGACATGTTGAAATGCGCCGGGCGTTGGTTGATGACGGAGTTGGCAAGCGTGTTGCTGAGAGCGTGGCAAAGAGCAATGACCCAAAGATTGACGACACTCGACAAAAGCCGGTGTTCGGACGTAATGTCCGGGAGAGCAGCATCCCCAAATTCAAGGTTCTCATGGTCTCCGGATTCATCCTTATTAATCTGTTCAACCTTTGCACTATTCCTTTCCGAGGAGCAAAGAACAACTTGGCTGTTCCATCGGTTTCTGAGCTTTCCGGACAACTTGCGAATGTCATTGCCCCACCTCCAATGGACCCTTTCAAGGTTGCTTCCAACGGACTGGACGCTATCTTCGAGTCTGCTATCCAGCAAAACCGATCGACAGTGGTCACGGTCTTGGCGCCGATCAAGTACGAATTGGAGTATCCTTCCATTCATTACGCAGCTTCCAAGTCTGAACCCAAGCCATCTACTACTGATGATGTCCGAACTGGGAACGAAACTGGAGATTACGGTATGGGTGGCAGGGTCGTGGATAGTCTGTTGAAGAGTCTTGAGGACCCGGTCTTGTCGAAATGGATTATCATGGCCTTGGCTTTGAGTGTGGTCTTGAACGGCTACCTCTTCAACGCTGCAAGATGGAGTATCAAAGATCCCCAAGTTCCGGATCATCCGATTGATCGCGAATCTCTTGCCAGCGCTCAGAAATTCAATGAGCCCCAGACTCCGAAATTGACACCTTCAGGTCCAAGTTTCGTTGCCCAGCCGGTTGCTCTACCTACGCCTACAAATACGGATGACGAGGGCGATGTTCTGACTATGGCTCAGAAGCCAAAACCAAAGCCCCAAGCGCTTCGCATTCAACGAACTCAGGCCCAACTCGAGGAAATGGTGAAGCAGAAGAGAGCTCCTGAACTGACTGACGAGGAACTTGTTCACTTGTCTCTCCAAGGCAAAATCCCTGGATACGCATTGGAGAGAACGCTGCAAGACACCACTCGCGCCGTCAAGATCCGAAGAGCTGTTGTGTCACGAACAAAGGTCACCGCCGATACAGCCAGCACGCTCGAAGACTCTCTGCTTCCTTACGAGCACTACAACTTTGATCGCGTCCTTGGTCAATGCTGTGAGAACGTTATTGGTTACCTTCCTCTACCCCTCGGTGTCGCAGGACCTATCGTCATTGACGGTCAGAGCTATTTCTTGCCCATGGCAACTACTGAAGGTGTCTTGGTAGCAAGCGCCAGTCGCGGCGCCAAGGCAATCAACGCTGGAGGAGGATGTGTCACCGTCTCCACCGGTGATGGAATGACCCGCGGTCCCTGTGTCAGTTTCGAAACCGTCGAGCGAGCCGGTGCCGCCAAAGTCTGGCTCGACTCCGAAGCCGGCCAAAAGATGATGAAGAAAGCCTTCGACTCCACCTCGCGTTTCGCCCGTCTACAAAGTCTCAAGACCGCTCTCGCCGGAACCTATCTTTTCATTCGCTTCAAGACCACCACTGGAGACGCCATGGGCATGAACATGATCTCCAAGGGTGTCGAACATGCTTTGAATGTCATGGCTCAGGAGAGTGGTTTCAGCGATATGGTCATCATTACGCTTTCTGGAAACTACTGCACTGATAAGAAACCGTCTGCCATGAACTGGATTGATGGACGAGGCAAGAGCGTTGTTGCTGAGGCTATCATCCCCGGTGACGTCGTTCGCAGCGTTCTGAAGACTGATGTCGATGCTCTGGTTGAGCTGAACATTGCTAAGAACTTTATTGGAAGTGCTATGGCTGGTAGTATTGGCGGTAACAACGCGCATGCTGCGAATATCATTGCTGCTATGTTCTTGGCTACGGGTCAGGATCCTGCTCAGGTTGTGGAGAGCAGTAGTTGTATTACCGTTATGAAGAAGTGAGTCTATTTCCCTCTTTGCCATCTTCATCAAACTTATCAAACTCAACCCCCTTTCCCCATTTCTTGTCCATGTCAGTACTAACGCACATTCACAGTCTCCGCGGCTCCCTCCAAATCTCCGTCTCCATGCCCTCCATCGAAGTCGGCACTCTCGGCGGCGGCACCATCCTCGAGCCCCAATCTGCCATGCTCGACATGCTCGGCGTGCGCGGCTCGCACCCCACCAACCCCGGCGACAACGCGCGCAAACTGGCTCGCATCATGGCTGCCGGTGTGTTGGCAGGAGAACTTAGTTTGTGCAGTGCGCTGGCAGCGGGCCATTTGGTGCAGAGCCATATGGCGCATAACAGGAGTCAGCCGGCTAGTAGGGCGAGTACGCCTGCTACTAGTGGTGTGCAGACGCCGGTTTCGCTGGCGATGAGCAGTAGTTTGGCGATGAGTTCGGGAGGGGTGGGGAGTGCGAGCAGCAGTCAGATTGCGGCGCAGAGGTTGAAGCCCGAGCGGAGGTAGAGGGAGATGGAAATGAGATGTGAGGCGGCGGTAGAGCTATTACTCGACCACTTTTCACGTTCTTCATTGGCTAGGGAGAGGTTTCGAGACAGACAGACAGACAAAAGCCGGTAGCATACTATGTTATGCGAGGCGATAATGACGGGTGCCGTTTTGTACATACCAGAGGAGGAAGAGGAAGAAGGAAGCTAGAGAATCACTAGGTGCAGGTGTGCAAGAGAAAAGAAGACAAGATGCTGCAAAGCACATTAAGAGTGTTGGGACGTTAGACGCTATACACGAGGAATGAAAAATGAGAAAAAAAGGGAGGTGAGAAAAAGAAATTGGTCTAGAAAATGAGAAAAGAGACATTATGACTTGTTAAGAGACAACATTGCTGAGAAACTTGAGTCCGCTTGCTTCTCGTGGGTTTTAATGCGATTAATAATGATTTTACACTCATTTATTCGTTCCATTTCAGCGTCAGTTTCCACTCTTGAGTTTTCGGTTTTTACAAGTGACCTTCCTTTATTCCTTGCCGTTCCACATCTCCTAGCGTGTTTTTTCAACACCTCCCACAACAACCATTGCCAAATTGTCGACCAATACACCAAGACGTTCTTTTGGTGCCGCATCCAGCCCCTCGACGACGTGCCTAGGTTGTCAAACTGCTAGATTGGGAAGTAAGGTACCTTTGTCTCACCTGGCTTCCGAGGCTGTGGAGTTGCTCAGGTACAAGGCAGACAAGAACATTGAACGGGGTCCCAGTTCATCACTTTCCATCTCGATTGACGCTTGTTTACAAAGGTTCGTTAAGTGGCAGGCAGCGTGGAAGAGGTTTTGGGCGCAACACTCCATTCGGCCAGAATTTTGCAGGTTCTGCAAGCGAACTTCCCAGTGCTGGAACCAACGATGCTCATAACGAGGATCAGGGAAAAGGCCAGAGTCGCCAGTGATTGCCCAACCTGTCAGATTCTTTTGACCCTCGCCACCCCTTCGGGAGAGAACCCAAGGTTTTCTCGGCCTCCGCTGACAGGCCAACGAGCGGCCGATGGACCACGTTTATCGCATTCAGGCAAATCTCGTTGAGTTTCTTACACCGGCAAACCACGACCATTTTAATGGCGCTGCCACCGATCGTTAGAAAATTTGGACTCTAAACCACATCGATAGCATACTCCAGCAAGCCCAAGGCTTTGGCGCCCAGGCAAAGACTCACTGCAGGCGACAAATTGCAGCTCAGTTTGTCGTTCCGCTTCCTGCCCGACCCCAGCATCGCTGTCCGCGACCCCGTCAGCTACGAGGGCGTGTGCTACAGGACTGGTTCCAAGAGAGGCTTGCAAGAATGCAAAAATACAGAGAGAGCGAGAAACCTTGAACCGGAAACTTGGTGAGGTGACCAAGGAACTTTAAAGGGTAACAGGAGGAGCTTCAAGCCAAGGCAAGGGCGATCAACTGTCCCCTTGATTCGACCCTTTTCCCACCCAAAGCGTATTTTGCGCACCGAAGGAATCGAACAGACTGCTAGTATGAAAGAGAGTTTCCAGGAGTGGGGTTGCGATCAACGCCACCTCTGCTACCCTTACGGTAAAGCGCCCTTACAGGCTTTCCGCTGATTTGCAAATATAGAGCTCTGGAGGACTCGGGGAATACGGATATTATGGCTACAGCGAGAAATCGCTTGCAAAGGCCATTGAAATCGCTGGACTCGGTGACCACCGCAAACCACACAGTCCATGGTGGGTGCCTACGGCTGTCACGGAGAAGCTCCAAGAGATGATGCTTCAGTCTTTGTGACGTTGGAAACATCATGCACCATCAGCAGTAATCTTTCGGTGCTGATGACATTGAAGGTGGGTTTGAATGTCTTGGGTCGTAGTGCATGCGTCAGATCGAGTTTTCCAAACTCACACTGAGCTCCTTTGAAGTACACATTCACACACCTGTATCAAATTCACAGTCACAACTGAAGGCACCAGAACCCACAAATTTCTTAAGAATGTTCATTTTCCATTGTTTTTGTGCTTTTCTCATCCCCTCAATCTCCACCCTAGTCCTCTCTCAATACATGTAGCAACAACGCAAACAACGCTAACAGCACAAAGCAAACTCCGCCATTTTCCATTTCCCTCACAATGAGCCTTCGAAACCATTCCAGCACCAAGAGTATGGCCTCCCAACTCCGAGTCCCCGAACCGAGAATCTGTCCGCCCGAAGCCAGAGATATGATAAGCCCGCCCGACATACGTCCCTTGCCGAGCGCGCCAATGTTTGACCATGGAGATGTGATGCATGTGCGTTTTTCGTGACAAGCAAGCAAATTGCAAGAAAGAGAAAGGAAGTATCTATGCAGTACAGGAACAATATAACGTGTTTTCGGTTTTTGGTTTGTTTTTGGTGTGTGCTGGGGAGCTTGTGAACTCTTTTGGCATTTGAGGAGTCGGGCTTGTCCGGCGAAGGCTGATGTCGCAAGTTTGCAGGATGGCTGGTCCCTAAAAGGATACCATCGAAAAGTAAAGAGATCCGTTCAGAAGAAGGATCAAATGTGAAGTAGTACGAGATTCAAGGAGTCGACGGTGAGTAGAACATTGACGGATCGATCTCCAGGTGGCATGAGACGGTATGTTATGAGATCGAGATGCAGCGAGAAGCTGAGACGACTTCATGCGAAAGCAGAGAGTGCTCTAACTTCCGCGGAACAAGAATTGCAGATCCTCGGGCGTAAGACTCTCCATGGCGCTTTCGTCAGCGTTGATAGTCGAGTTGATCATGTTGGCTTTCTTCTCCTGTAGAAGCACCATTCTGCTCTCGACTGAATCTTCAATGCACAGACGAGTGATGGTGCAAGGACGTCCTTGGCCAATACGATGGCAACGATCAGCGGACTGCCATTCAGCTGCAGGGTTCCACCATCTATGTCACATGTTAGCATGGTGAATAAGGACCAAAGACTGGGGCAAAGAACTTACGGATCAACAATGAACACCCTCGATGCCTCAGTAAGGTTGAGTGCCACACCGCCCGCCTTCAAAGATACCAAGAAAACCTCAACGCTGACATCAGTCATGAAATGGTTGATGCTAGCTTGTCTCTGAGCAGGAGTCATGCTTCCATCCAGCATGACTGTCGAGAAACCTGCACGTCTCAGGCGCCACTCCACAAGCTGCAACATGGTCGTAAACTGCGAGAAGATAATACTCTTACTGGAAGAGTTCTTGGAACGCAGTTCATGGAGATTGTGCACGAGATTCTCAATCTTGGAAGATGAAGTCCAGTTCTCCATCTTGATTCGGTTGACGATACTCGACTTCTTGACCATAGTAGCATCTTGTTCGATCTCTGGCTGTTCGAAGTCGATAGATAGGGGGATGTGGCACACGGGACAGCCAGGCGTGTTGTCAGATGCGGCCACATAGTTCTTGACACAAGTACGACAGAAGTCATGCTTGCAGGTAGATCGAATGGCATCTTCAGCAGTCTCGTCACAGATGCAACAGGCGATAATATTCTGACCACCCTCGCCGTCCTTCTTGAGGATCAGATCAGGATGGTCAGCAACTTGACGCATCTGCATGATGAGACCGAAAATGTTGGCATAGTTGTTCAACATAACACCTTGGCTGACGTATGTCTCGAAGCGGCGAGTGCTGTTGTTCATGATGCTACTGGCAAAGTCGTTCTCTTCTTCACCGAAGAATTGGCGATCAACATAGATCTCCTTGGAAGGTAGCTCCATGGAGGAAGAGTGGTCACGCTTAACTCGGCGAAGCATGAACCTATCAGTCAAGAGACGAAGCTTTCGGAATGCCTCTTTTCCTGGTCCCTTGTTGCCATGCTTCTGGATCGGGTTGAGCAGTTCTTGGTTGAAGACAGAAACGTGCTGCATACCACTGTGGTTGCAGTCCGTGCACTTGCTGTTCTCGCCCATAGCCCAGTTCATGCTGCTACAGTCGCATTGCTTGCAGAAGTAACAAGCAAAGGGTTCAATGTTAAGGAAACGGATCAGAGAGAAGAACTCTCCAATACGGTTCTGCAGTGGAGTGCCTGAAAGACACCACTTATGGTCAGCCTTCAAGGCGAAACAAGCTCTGGCAACACCTGTAGTACGCTGCTTGATGTTGTGAGCCTCGTCCAAGATCACACGGTGGAAGTTGATCTTGTGAATGACGCTCTGTTCCTTGTGCAAACCAGCTTTGCGCTTGAAGCCCTTCTCTTGCTTGCGGTACATAGACTCCAGGCTGTTGTAAGACATGAGGATCACGTCAAACTTCTTGAGCTCAGCCACAGTCATGCCCTTTGACTTCATTTGTGTACCGTGGTAAACAAAGGTTCTCAAAGTGCCATCCGTGTAGCTGGAGATTTCTTGCTGCCATTGCATAAGAGCAACAGGAGGCACCAAGACAAGAGAAGGTTGCTTGGCTGGCCAGTCGGACATGATGAGGGATACGGCTTGAATAGTTTTGCCCATACCCATCTCGTCACCCAAAAGACCTCCACCCCAAGCCGTCTTCTCCATGGCCTGCATCCATGCCAATCCTTCAAGTTGGAATGGCTTCAGCTCACGGTTAATGCCCTTGGGCTGTGGTGCCTTCTTGGTCTTGATCACAGGCATCGCCTCGAGGTCCTTCCACATGGTCAGAATCTCGGGGTGCTGTTTCTCCAACTTGGCTCGTTCACGTAGTGCTCTGCGAGTTCCTCTGTCCACTAACGTATGTCTCAAACTCCTGTGACGAGGGAGACCGGTGCCAGGACCACCAGCCATACTTCCCCATACTTCGTCAGAATCGGAATCTTCATCATCGCTGTGAAAATGAACCTCCCCATCAGAACCGACCCAGAAACCGTCGTCATTTTCGTCAGCATTCGTCGCGACGCTTCCTGTGTCAGTTGGAGTGGCAGCGAAGGCGGACAACGAAGTTAACGAAGTAGTGGAATCCTTTCGACGTGATTGCGGTGGTCCCATAAGGCCAGGCTCAGATTTGATAGGAGCCTTTGTGGTGGCTGATGGAAAAGCTGAAGAAAAAGGCGTGTAGAGGGTACCATGAGGTGCCCTCTTGATCAAGGCCTTGTAGCATGGATAGCAGTATGGTGCATTGTTCAGATCGTCACCACTAACTGCGGCCATGTCGGGTGCTGCCTTGCCACACTCTTGACACTTATGAACTAGAGGCGATGCATCAACACTCTTTGGAGGGCGGCCACGACCCCTACGAGCGGGGGATGGAGGTCCTCCCACCGTCTTTCGGCGATCAGAATCTTTGGCTTTGCTGCCGAGTGCCTTGGCTTTGCTGACAGGTGATGATGCGACAACAGGTTCCTTCTTTGGTCGACCGGGTCCCTTGCGAGCAGATGTCTTGGGAAGCACGAAATCCTCGTCATCGTCTGAAGGGCCAAACTCCGAGGCTTCATCAGAATCTGGAACTCGAGTAACTCCCGAGAACCTCTTGGGTTTCGAGCTTGACATTGCAATTGGCTTGTTGTCACTGTCTTCATCCGAGTCTGCGATCTTGAGTGACTTTGGTGCTGACAGGCGCGAAGGGCGTGAGGAGCTGGTAACTCTCAGTGCCTTTCTCGATAGCTTGTTATCGCTGTCTTCATCTGAGATTTCAATTTTCAGGGACTTTCCCAGGCGCGAACGGACTCTCGATGCCTTGCTCGATGACGTTGAGCTGAACTGCGGCAGATTATCTCCGCGTGCGTACTCCTCAGCCTGGAGCTTGCGCGCAAGCTTTGCACTAGCCGAGTTGTCTTCTTCATCGTCCTCGTCTTCATCGTCGTCGACATAGAAGGATGGCCGCTTTCTCTTGCTGGCCCTGCTGGGGTTCAGGGAGTATTGGCTGTTGTCCCGAAGTCTCTTGGCAATTTGAGCCGTGCCGTTTGGGTTATCGTCGTCGTCGTCAAGCATCTCTGCAGGTTTCTTGATCAGAACGACGGGTTTTCGGTCTGTAGTAGGGGCTGGGGTGGCAAAGGCACTCGTCAACGGCGTATTCAAGTCGCTTGCCGAAGTGAGATCGTTGCCTACGGACTCTGACGAGGTAGAGGCGCGGTTGCTAGAGACTTTCCCAGATGGTTTCAGGAACGGAGTCTCGGAGGTTGGCGCTGCAATATCTGAGTCTTCCTCATCTGCAGCTCCGTCGAGACCATGTACACGAGGTCTACCCCGACCACGTTTGGCAGGAACTTTCGAAACGGATGCTGAAGCGGATTTCATCGTTCCCTTGGTGGAAGCTTTGAATGTCAAGATTAGCTGAGTTCACCATGCAGCAGATATGAAGCCGGGCGCAAAGTGAACCAAAGGACAGATAAGTGTGCACCCGCCAGCCTGGGTTGCCACAGAATTGTTTGTACGAAAAATGGTTCAAGCAAAGGAAGGTCAACAGCAGCCACTGTCCAAGGATGATTATGCGAGCGTGTAGGGAAATGCAGGCAGCAGCTGTAGCGCTGTAGCTTGTAGCCCACATACAGACCAGGGTGATGAGTGGATTGGGGGCAGAGGGAAATAACAAATCATCAGGGCACTTACATGAAGGAGTGGAGGTCTTGCCCTTGGCCATTGGAGGCCTTCCTCGTGGTCTGCCACTCATGGTTGCGATCTCCAATGGTGGAATTGGGAGGTGTTGTCAGGTATTGTCGCCACTGGTTCACAGGTCGAGGTGGGAGAGAGAAGTGGTATCTGCCTTGTGCTTGTAACTGATCGGTTGAGGGGAACTGACCGATTGATGCGCAGGAGGCAAAGACGGGCGGAGATGATGTGAAAGGGAGATGTGGAGAGAAAAAAGGTGGCAGAGGAACAGGTCGCGCGGGAAGCTTCTCGGTGGCGGCGCCTGGGGATTGCCGAGATGTGGTTTGTGAAGGAGACAGCCTCGTTGTGAAGCCGGGTGGCGAATCGCGCGACACGAATTCACGTGACGAACTTAAGAGATGTGGCGGACTCCTTTGTTGCCTTTGGAGAAGTGTGGCTGGAGCTTGTCACTCAATCCAGATATATAAAATCAGGAGTGATTTTCTGAGCCAATGGACATACTCAGATAGACTAAGTCAGTCCAAATAACTGAAACCACCTTTTATAAAGGAGTTAAAGCCAGATCAAAGACCAGGCCGAGGCGGAAAGGAGTTGGCGATGGTCCAATTGGAGTGTAGCTCGTATTCGTACCGCCTCCGTTGCAGAAAGCACTTAAGCCTCGCGCTAGTGCCGCGTCGCGTAGGTAGGTATCAAAGAGCACATATGTGAAGCGGTCGTGAATTTGTCACCGCGTTCGCCACCAAATAAATCCCGTCAACACCGTCGCCGTCCAGATTCACACTTTGGAATCTGTTTGAACTGTGCCTGTTCAATCTCCTCTTCACCTGCGCCCGAGGTTCACAGTTTTCAATCTCATCTGCCGCCAGTGGAATCCCCTCTGCGGCCGATTTGAATCTCGTCTCCTGCACTCAGTTGTATCGCTTCCATCGCCTCTGTGCCCGATTGTATCTCCTCTTCCTCTGCATCTGGTTGAGTCCCTCATCCTCCGCCCGCGCAATATCGCTGCCTGTCAAACCCCTTTCAACTCTCTCCCCTTCTTCGATATCAAGGCTTTGCGTCTTACGCTCTTCTCTTTGAGTACCACCGAGTGTGCTTGAGGCCGACGAGCTCTCTGAACCAATTGCCTGCGCGGTGGGGCATCAAACAGCAACAACTCCAATCTCGTCAAGTCGCAAACTCAAGGACAGCGAAGATGTACGTGAAGACTTGAACAGACTCCCATATCAAGACTCCCATGTCAGCGACTAACCTGCCATCTAGGTCTAACCCAAACCCAAACCCGAATCAAAACAGACGTAGTGCCATCCGAGGCCCCCAGTCTGCCTTGACCGACTTCCTCGCCTCTCACAATATCTCTGCCCATCAAATCCAGAGCGACGCTCAAGCTCGTAGGGCTGCTGCTCTAGCATCCCAGCAAGCTGCTGCTGCACAAGCTGCTGCAAACACCCCTGCCGCTCCTGCCAATGGCGACGGCGACAGCGCAATGCCAGATGCCTCAGGAGGAGCCGGAGACGAAAGCGAGGTGGAAACCAAGGAGTCGAAGAAGCGTAAGCGCGATGAGGCCAAGGCCATTTCAAAGATCAAGGCCTCCAAGAGGTTCCAGGCCAATCGTGCGAGGCGTCAGCAGAGAATGGGCTCAGAAGAGGAGATTACGGACTCGGATGAAGAAGCCCGCCAAGTCTTGGAAGCCGATGCTTCGTATCTTCCCATGCCAAAACAGATGGAGAACTGCGAGATCTGCGATACTAGGTTCGCCGTCACAGCTTACTCTCGCAAGGGACCTGAGGGCGGATTGTTGTGCAACAAGTGCTCCAAGGATCTTGACGATGAGGAAGGCAAGGGTTCCAAGAAGAAGAAGGCCGATGGTCGTGGAAATCGCCGCCAGACGCAGAGTAAGATGATGGATGGACAGAGCGTGAAGCCAGGTGCAAAGAGCCTGATGGACTTGTGTATCGAGGCTCTTGTCAAGAACATTGACATGGCCTCGGATCTTGGTGAACTCCCGTACCATAACATCGACAAGATCGCTGCCCAGCTCTCCAAGAAGCGACTCTTGACTTCAAAGACCTTGGATCTGTTTCTGGAGTCGCATCATGACACCGTCAGTGTTTATGATGGTGCCAAGCTCGTGAGCGATGATTACATTCGCATCTTCCAGCTTGTTCCCCACATCAAGAAACTCCGCCTCCGCAATGGGATTCAGTTCAAGAACAAGGTGATGGAGTTCCTGACCAACTGTCCCGTCGAGCTCGAAAGTCTCGCCATCCATGGAGCGAACTTGATTGACGACGACCACTGGAACAACTTCTTGGTCGAGAAGGGCAAGCATCTCAAGGCCCTGAAGGTGTATGCGACCGACGGTCACTTCGGTGATGAGCAGATTGATCTCATCAGCGCGACCTGCCCCAACATTGAGCGACTGAAGATCTCGCATAACCAGAAGGTGACCGATGCTGGCATCGCCCATGTAGCCAAACTCCCCACCCTCCAACACCTCACTCTCCGCATCTACAAGGAGACGACCACCGACCCGTACCTCGAGGTCATCAAGTCCATCGGCATCGGTTTCAAGACTCTTTGTCTCGACATGGTCCCCCACCTCGAAGATCCCATCCTTGATACCATGCACAAGGAGTGCGCGTACCTCCAGAAGTTCCGCCTCACCGATAACGAATGCATCACCGACGCTGCCTTCGTTCGTCTCTTCACCAACTGGCAGAACCCTCCCCTCAAGCACATCGACCTCCACAAGTGCCGCCACCTGGACGCCGGAGACCCCTCGGGCAACGCTCCCGGTATTGGTCTCTGCTCCGCTGGCTTCACCGCCATGATGGAACACTCCGGCAGCACTCTCGTGTACCTCAACATCCACTCCTGCCGCCACATCACGAGCGAGACCTTCGAAGAAGTGTTCAAGAAGGGCAAGTGCTACCCGGAGTTGCAGACGATGGATGCGAGCTTCATCTGGGGTGTCAATGACTTTGTTGTTGGCTGTATCTTTCGAGCTTGTCCGAAGCTGCAGACGCTGAAGGTGTTTGGTAACTTCGGTGTCACGCAGAAGGTGGAGCCGTATGTGCCTGAGGGACGCTTGTTGTTGGGTGTGCCGACGGCCTTGGGTATTGAGATGCGTGGTGCGAGGCGTGATTGAGGTTGCTGAGGTTGTGGTTGCTGGTTCCTTGGTCGTGCTGTCGTCGAGCTTGTTGTCCAGCACCTTTGGGTGAAGACGACATTGACTAGGGACGAAAGCAAAGCAATGTCAGCAAGATGAATTATGAGAGATGAAATTTCATGATCTGGGCATATTTGGGCAGGATGGCGATCGATGGCATAGAATTGGTGCGATGGAGTCGTTTGTTGTCGTGCTGGGTTGGTTGCTCAACCTCAAGGTTGAAGAGAGCTTGCCTGCTCTGTGCAGACCCCACCCAAACAAGCCCACCTCGCGCTCTCGCCCGGGTCTTTGACACCTTCTGCTTACTTCTTCCTTTCCGCATCGTCTGTCATCTCCGGGCGTCATCTCCAGGCGTTCATATGGTTCAAAACTGGTTCTGGGCAGCATCAAGGAAAAAAGCATATGGTAGAAGGTGTTTCATGGGACTGGATTGCTTCGCTCACATACCCCTCCAGGTCCCACATTGAGACACGAAGATACAGAGGTACTGGTCGTCTGGAGTTATCTGAAGATGCAGTCTTCGAGGGGGGTCAAAGGCTAGCTTTGACCGCGCTTGCTGCTTGCTTCGCTAGGTAAATAACAAAAAATGAACCAACGAAAAAGATTCACTGATTCCGACAGTCTTTCTGTGCTTTCGATGTTGTGCATGTGGGTTGGTGAAAGTGACGAAATTCTTGTTTGGTGACGCTTGTTAGTGCCAGTGACAGTAGCTTCTGAAGATCTTTGCGGTGTGCGAAAGCCGGAGCACACATAACATGAGACTGGACGGCAGTGTCTCAGAAGGAAATAAATCAAACGGATGGGAGTGGTTAGATCTGATGCTCGGACAGACTCCTGAAAGAATGCTCGTGAGGAGTTGTGTGTTCCCCCATCTCATTCCCTAGTTTCCCCAGACTTAAGAAACACAACGAACGCAGTAAACTGGTATATATATCAGACTTCAGACTTCACGCTTCAGACTTAGAGCTAGCTCCGGTCGTAGTTCACAGGGTTCGAACGCTCATTTCCTCCCCAATCCCCATTTTGCTAATATTGTGTAAAGAGCAATAAAGCACAAGAAAACCAACCTCCATGTTTGTCTCCTCCCACTTCGCCACAAAACCCAGTCTTGCTTTCCCAAAATACTTGTATTGCCAACTTTGTTCATCCCTCTATCGATAACTCGAAATTCAAATACATAAGTCACAATCACTTTCTACAAATTTGCCCTTTAAGTATAGCCGACGGATTTATCATAGGAGTCAACAGTCATGTCCAATCTTCTTGCTGGCAAATATATCTCCCCTCCACCAAATCCCACATATGTACCACCCACCGATGGTGAAAAGTGGCGTATCTCGTCCTATTATGAATTTTCGTCCCGTTTTTAATAATTTGATGCTGTTAACAGAGTCTCTGTGGAGAGAAGGGAAGTTCAAGGATACCAGAATTTTTCTTGAAAATAAAAAAAAAAACTACTAAAGGGCAGTGCAGACGCAGAAAGGAAATTGTCTTTCTAGTTTTTTTTCTTCTAACCTTCCTAACCTTCCTAACCACGTTGACCCTAACCAACATCTACCCTCTGGATTCCTAAATAAAAGCCCTAGCCCACTAATCCTTGGGGCAGCTGCCCTTTTTCTTTTTCATGTTTCCCAGACTACCTAGAGGTAAGTGCTAACGCCCAACCTAACCCGCAGGGCGCCGTGATCCGTGAGGTAGTAGGTGCTGACATCCCTCTGGCTGAGCATATCCCCGCTGCATTTCATCGAACACATGGGTTTTCAGCGTAGGTAACTTAAATCAAAGTGTACAGTGTACAGTAAGGGGAGAAAAGTCTCTATACCCCCAGGAGATGACAACATCTACGTGATTTTTGACTTTTGAGTGCAAAATTTCAAGCGATTTCTATTCCAATTGCAGAGCAGGATACAAAAGCAATTGAGCTCTGCAATAATGCAGCACGGGCAGGTGTCAGGCAGTGGTGGTTCAAGATCATGAGATTTCGTTCAGAATGGAAATGTGACTTAAAAGTGCTGAAATTTGGTGTAAATTTGAGATCACTTAGATGTTGTCATCCCAGGGGGGTACATGTACAGACTTCTTTTCCCCCACTGTGGCATTTCAAGGTCAGTCAACTCACATTGCAAATATTGGAACACAATGTAGAAGGATTCTGGGATGTTTTATACAGTGTTTTTAGGCTATGTAGAGCTTTTCGATGGTATCCCATGCGTCATATCCACCCAGCTGCTTGTCAGAGACAGTCTGGTCGTCTCGGTATTACAAGCTTCCTTTTTGTACTCGGAAGAAAGCACCAAGTAGCGCCGGTCATTTCCCCATCCTTCCCTTTTCGCTTTGGTTCCCATATCCAAGCCATTCCCGAAAACTCCCCCAATAAGCAAAACGATCCAACTCCCATGCCAAAAACACAAAACTCACAAATCGCAAAGCACCTTGACATTTGGCGCCTTATACCCCGGCCTCTCCTTCTCCGCCTCCTTCAACAACTTCTGCAACGCATCCGCCTCCTTCGCCAAATCAAAAATATATTCTTTGCTAAACTCCGAATTCTCCACCACCTCCTTTACCTTCTCCTTCTCCGCCTCTCCACTGCCTTCGCTCTTCCCCTCCATGAAGTAGTTACTCGGCGAACTCTCCTCAACCCACACAAGGGTCACTTCCTCAAGTCTCTCCATCTTCAGCAACGACTCGGCGCATTTCTTGATAGGTTTCGACACATCAACCATAAAATATGGCGTAAATGGATTTCCAAAATGCACCGCGAGATGGCGAATCTGATGACCTTCCTGCTCAGCAAGCGTCTGCAGCGCCGTAGGCGGTGTGCGGCGGGGCAGCCCAGCGGCGGAGGCTTTTCGTGCAGCGCGCAGACCTTGGCCGGGAGAAGACATTGACATGTGGAAGGAGCAGTAGATGGTCTCGCGGGAGAAGTCGATGTAGGCGGCGTGTTTGAGATCGCCGGAGGAGGAGAAAGAGGAAAAGGCGGCGCGGTAGTACATGAATGCTTCGGTGCGGGATTCGGCGCAGACGTGGAAGACGGCGGGGATGGGTGTGGATTTGGTGATTAGTTGGGGGAGGGATTCGCCCGAGGGGGTGGTTACGGTGGTGGATTTGAGGCAGACGGTTCGGGAGTCGGGCATAGCTTCGCGCCAGATTTGGCGGCGGAGTTCGAGGGGGAGGCGGTTGAATTGGGGGAAGGTGGGTGTCATGGGTTTGCGTTTGGGTTGGATGGTGGGAGGGGTGTAGGTTGTGGAGTAGGGGAAGAAAATCATCTTGACGGTTGGTTGTGTAAAGGTTGGTGGAGGTGTTGTAGATGTGTTGTAGAGGTATGAGTGTATCGTCAAGGTATAGAGACTTTGTCGATGGATGAGGTTGTGGGTGTATGGAAGTGTATAGAAGTGATGTAGATGTACTTTGTACTATGTAGAGTCTTAGGTTTTCTGAAAGTTCAGCGGGAGGGAAGCAGGTCTATATCAAGATCTGGGAGAACTGGCCAGAGCTCTTGTTCCATGGTGCCGAGGATCGATTGACGACACAGCTTGACGGTATACACGAAGCTAGAGCGATCCTATTACATACATGTACGGACAGGGAGGGGTGTGGACGCTGGCAGGTGGATATCGCTGGTGGGCCGGGCCAGGGATGGCACAAGACAGGCTCCAGATGGCTGGGCCACACTAAGTTGTAAAGAGTTTCAATTTATAAAAAGCCGGAACGGGAAATGATTGGCAGGTTGTCGTAGGAGCTGGCCGAGTCTGGGGCACGGGTTCATCAATCATGTTCCTGCAAAGGCGGGGACCCACCAAAATGATAGGGGGCTAGGCCTCATGCAGGGTAGCTGCTAGCACGGGCCACAGCAGCCAAAGGCCGGCTTTTCGACGCCCAAGCTCCCAAATCTTTGCCTCCATCGTCCTTTCAACTCAAGCCACGCATCCTCCAATCCACCGAGCCAGCACACCCTCTTTCGGGCCAACTCTCCATCCAGAGACGCGCATCTGTCGTACGGCGGTGCATGTCGATAGCCGTGTGGCGGATGGCATCATGTCCAAGCCCTCCGCCGTTGGCTGGGCCCTAGCCCATGGCACAGCATCGCGACCATATTCTTACTACATCCACGCCACATGTACACAAGCCGGAACTCGGGAGAAGAGATATTCGAGACCCCGATATTGGACAATCCGGGATGCCCTGCCCGTGATAATTTGCCGTCTTCGATATGTTATAAGTTTTACAACCAAATCGAGCTGCGTATCATGAGTATCACAATTTGACGCAGGGCGCAGCGGCCAGGGCCTTGCTTCAATACGCGTGGAACCCCATTTTGCAAGACTGGAAAGCTAAGCTTTTTCACCAGTCACCACAAAATGACATCAACCGGATTTCTATTTACATTCGGGCACCGAGCTCCCGTCCAAGCTGAATGATTCAGGTTCGAAGCTTGCGTATGATCGGTATCATCTTCGAATCGAACTCTGATGCCATCGGCCGAAGCCGACTTCGAGCCTGGGAGAAGGAGATGGAAATTCGTTGCCTGAAGCCCTGAACGGGACCCAAGATCATTTCCTTCGATATTTGGCTGCCTAGCATTAGCATCCCACTCCTCCTAATTATCTCAAAGACACGCCTCTCCAAAGCTGATTGCTTGTGGCGATCTCTATTGAATGGGAATTGGGAATCCACCGAATTCTTTCGACCTTGCGGCTGGTAAATTGGTTCGATGATCCCCCTCGATTGGCTACACTTCCGCCGGTCGTCTACCCAGCCAACAGGAGAACACGGCCCACAAGGATCTCGATGAGACCAAAGCTTTGAGATCCTTGTGAAGGATGAAGCGGGCTGTGGCTCAGGAGTCCAGGAGCGGTTGCCTCTCCGAAGGATGTCCAGCCGCGGTCCGCCACAGAATTTGAGGCTTTGAACCTTGTACATGTAGCCGACTCCTCGAGGATGCTCTTTTGGCAACCAGGCCGAGGGATTTGCTCCAGCTTCAAGTTTCAACTCTGATAAGGAGCCTGTTGGCCAACTCCTACATCCTGCAAGCTGCGGCTTCCTCCCCGCGGTCTCAGAGAGCGGCTGGTCTTTCAGAGGCCCACGTCCTGCACGAGCCTGAAAGATCGCAAGTCCACAATACGTATTCCTCACATGTGGACCGTTGCACCATCGTTTCTTTCGTGTCTCCAAACCTCTGCCAAATGCTCAAAACGGAATACCGGCGCACGTCTAGTCAAGAATCAAGCTTCCCCGATTGATGTTTCTGATCGGAACTTTTACACGCCGTCCAGCGGAAGGCTGTGCAACTATCCACAACAGCACTGCGTCGTCACGATTTCCCTGATCTACACGAGGGGCCCCTCTCTATTTTCTCCCAGAGTCACAGGCACAACACGCCAGAACCCTGAAAAATGGTCCGTATGATGCAATTGAAGACTCGGAACTCGGTACTTTAGGTCTGGACTCTGGAGTACACGGTGATCTGTCCAGAGGACAAGAGAGTTTTGTGGCCATATCTGATATCACCATCAAAAAGCTTTGTCTGATTCGGTTCTGAGGAGTGTCTCCAGTTTCATCTTCTTGTTTCTGGCATCTCACGCCTCTCCTGGCCAACGAAAATGGGCCTCACCCAGATCTCTGTTTCTGGGGGTCAGCACCTTAAATCTGTTGCCAAGAATAGTAAGCAGCCACGTTGGCCCCCGTTTGTCCTCCAAGAAGTCTCGATCTACGCTCTACAACCCCGGATTTCAAATTTCACAAGCACATGCCCCCTTTTTACAAGTTGAGATCTCCAAATTCCCTTGCGAAAAAGGGAGAAACTGGAAATCAAGGAGCTTGCGATCTCAGAGGGATCGTCGACATTCGATGGTTTAACGTCGGCGAGTCGGTGGAAGCGGCCGCCCGACACCGACCAAAAATATCGAATGTCGTTCAACCATGGGTACAAAACATCATCATCGACATGCAAGTTGATGATGCCGACGGACATCATGCAAAGAGATGCAGCGTATACTTTTCCCATACCCTAGTGAGTGGGCGTGAGCCTATCCACGTTGGATGAGGTGTCGTGACGAGGAGTGATGCCCGATTCGAAGTTCAAGTGCCAAAGTGGCCCCCCTTCGGGGAATCGGGACTGCTGAAGAGCTCAGCCTCCACGAAGGATCCGCGAGCTGGCTCTTTGACCCCATGCTAGACTTGATGCCTAGGAGTGAATTTGCTTATTAGTGGTATGAACAGGATCCAAAACTTACGTTTTGACAATTCAACGGCTTATTAGTCTGGGCCACCAGGTTAGTTCGGCGAAGATGCTGGTTCCTTCTCAAAAATCAAGGCTCTGAGCCCTGGTCACAAAGGGGCTGGACCGCTGGATTCGTGGGGTCCGTAGGTTTGCCTAATCGGTACAGCTCTGCGAGAGGCTTGGCCACTTGTGACGGACTCCGACTGAGGTCTGTGTGGTGGGTTGAGCAAATTTCACATGGCGCGGCGGCGGGAAGTGCGCTTGCTGGAGATTTCGAGTGACTCCGAGAGAGAGAGAGAGAGAGAGGCGGTCGGGAGGTCGCAAGTCGTGATTTCCGGACTGTTGGTAGATCGTGATGTCGAAGGCGTGACCGTGAGTTCGCTGTTGCGTGCCCCTTCCCCTATCCATGGCGGTGTTGTCGAATTTGGAACCCCGTGATTCCTGCTGTCGTTCCCTCTTCCCAATTCCCATCACCGTCTCGTCCTTCAATCCCGTGCCGAAATCCCATTCATCCTTTCCGTATTGACTCGCAATCCCGTCTTGCAGCCATTCGAGAGTTTCCGGTGTTGTCGAGAGTTCAGTCCGAGTCAAGTCAAGGAAACTTTCGTATTCCAGAAGGCCATGTGGAAGGCACCGCTCTTCTTATATCCATCCCTTCTGCTCACCACGTTCCCGTTATCAGACACCAAAATCTCACACCTCTGGCCTTGTTTTCTCTTGGCCGTGTTTCGCGCTGTCATTTTTCTCGCACTTTGCACGCATGCGGTGGTGGTCCGTGGTGGGGGCGGGCCGTGATGTCAGCACCAGGCAAAGGAGGGATTAGTGCTGACGGGAGGTGCAGGTGCACGTGCGCTTGCTTACGCCACGTGATTTCGGGCCTTGCCTGTTTGAGAGTGAACCAAGTGGCGGGATGTGGCATGACTTGGGGGAAGGTTTGAGGTTGAGTTAAGATGCTGTGGAGTGTGTGAATCTGGGGAAGATCTGATGGGGGAAGATGCACAACAGGGTCACTTATGGGCATGGGGAGCTGTGGTAAGCTCGTGAGTGTGGTTCTCTGGTCGAAGTTCGACCCAGAACGTGCCTACATGTATGGATGCTTCGTACAGCTTTGCTGGGGAGATGGCTGCTACCGACTGCTTGTGTCTGAGGAACTGGTAAGTGACTTTCCTTCTCTACGCACCATACACCCACCAGGAGAAGCTCTGGCAGCGGAGGATTTTCTTGTGCTCCGAGCTATTCCTTGTCGACATGTTTCCGTTGGATGTGGATACATTTCCTCCTCGATACGGAGACCAAGGACGGAAACAGCGTCAAGCAGCTAGCTGTCCAGCGTCTGGGTGGCAGATCAGAAGGCCTACGACGATGTTATGCATCCGCATATCGCAGTCCGCTCTCAGCATCGACGCCAGCGCTACCCCCAACATCAAGAACGAGGCTTCCAGCAACGCCAGCGAGAGTGAACGTCCAGTCCAAAGGGCCAAGAAGACGAAGCCAGCGGAGAATCACGTCAAAGACGCCAAACGCTGCCAAGTTACAAGTATACCGAGGCAGCTCCCTCTCACTCCAGGGGGGAATTTCTCCATCTGTGTGCTTTCATGCAAGTTTCGAGGAAACTCGTGAAGGCTGACTCCCGAGAATTCTCCTATGCACCTCGCTGTCTCTGATCTGCTTGATCCCTAGCAAGGAGTGCAAACCAAGCCAGTGTTTGCTCCAGCCTCTTGCCAATGTCATAATCAAGCCTGCGTTATGCCGAAGAGGCAACAGCGAGCATGCTCAGCCGGAGAGATATCAGCACCTAGCCAGCCAGGTAGGCGAACAAGAAATCTTCTTCTGCACCTTTGGTAAGCACCGAGCTTCACAAAGCCGGTCAGGAGATAGCAATCCCTTGACCGTGCAGCTTCATCATCTCCATCATTCGATATCCGGTCTCCATCCCCCCTCCCCCCATTCTTCGCCAGCATGCGCTCCCCAACCCAAGTCTTCTTTCCAAGCCTCCCAATTATTTGAAGTGTCCGCTCCAGTTCTCTCAACAGAAACTTCATACGGTCTAAATGGGATTTATCGATCCTCGATTCCTCATGCTAGCACGTGCAGAGGGTAGGGTAGGTGGGGTGGTTCACTGGTGTATTAAATGCAGAACCTAGCTAAAGCTCGCAAGAGCTTTATTTATACTACATTTTTACTCTTGGCGTGGCTAGCTACAAACTAAGTAGCTAGCTACACCACCACGGGAGCTGTCTCCCAAAAATCGATCATGTATTGTCTTCCACGCAAATTTTTGCAGGGGCCTGGAAGATGTTGCCGATATAGGCGGATAGCGCAAGTCAGACTTGCACCCACCATGGTTGTCGAGTGGCTTGCCTGGTTTCAAACTCCACGGATTTGGGACTGCCGAATTCACCATTGCCTGCCCCTTTCCATATCATTGGCTGATACTACCTCCTAATCGTCACTATCATCAACTGACATCTCGCTTGGCGTCTCCTCATCATCGTCATCATCCTCCTCCGATTCATCACTCCCCGATTCCCCATCCCCCGTGTCACCCTGGCTTTCCCCCAGGCCATAGTCCGACTCAAAGTCACTCAGCGCCTCCAAAGCAACCTTGAATCCCTGGCCGCTGAAGCCCTTCTCCAGCCCCTCAACCATCACCCGCGCACAAGTGACGACCAAATTCGCCTTCCCCGGCGTAAAGATCGGCAACAGCCACTCCTCCATAACCTGCTTAATCTCAGCAACTCCCACCTCCCTCACCTTCCTCAACAACTCCGCATTCCATCCCTTATCCAGACCTCTTACAACCGTCATCATGAAACTCATCTGCGCCGCTCTCGCTATGGTCGGCTGCTCGTCTGCCATGTCGACCACAATACTGCTGATCGCACCCTCGAGCGCGCTCTTCTCAAATACCCGTTTTCCCTCAATATATTCCAGCAATACCGTCTTGGCAGCCATGAAGGCTTTGAACGCATCGGGCGAACGGTAGACTTTGAAGCGCATGAAGCCGCCGTCAACGTCGCGCGAAAAGGACGTGCCGTAGGCTAGACCGGTGCCACGCACTGCGGTCCACATGGGGCCTTCAACCGCGTCGAGAAACGCAGTGGCAACGACGAGGGCGGGGAAGGAGGGATGGGAGAAGGAGGTGGGGCCACGCGCGATGCCCATGAGGTAGGAGGAGTCAATGGCGGGGATGGCGACGATAGTGGTGCCGATGTTTCCAGGGATTTTGCCATCTTCGTTGACACGGTCGGACACACGTACGATTGGCGCAATTTCAGAGAACGAGCTGGAGGGGAGCTTGTTGAGGAGCACGTTCCAGGCGGCGACTGGAGACTGGAGTTTGGAAACGTCGGCTACGACGAGGACGCGGAGGTTCTCGGCGACGAATAGAGACTTAGAGATTAGCTCAAGCCAGGAGATGACGGTTTGGGGTTCAGTGGCTAGAAGCTTTTTGAGACGCTTCATGTAGACGCCTCGGACGAGGGTGTTGCGGGCTTTGGAGAAGGATTCATCGGCGAAATGGAGGCTTTTGACTACATCGGTGAGCATTGTGCTGCCTTCGCGCTTGTCTTGTGGGATATCTGCGAGTATGCGGACAATGGACGCCTATTATGGAAAAGTTAGTTGGTATTTCCACGAGGGACGCCATTTCCCAGAGAAGAACAGAAACTTAGGAGTCAAACTTGGCCCCCGAAACTGATTGACGAGACGATCATGAACTCTATCGATTTGGGGTTAAAGTTATCGCAGTCAGCGGTCAGACCCGCGTGCACTGAGTCCAGAATGATCAAGATCGAACAACGTCATGGACCAAGCCAGATACGAGATACTGAAGAATCATAACACATACCTTCAGTCTCTCAGGGTCAAATATGCAGTTAGAGATTATCTCAGTAATCCACTCGATCGCTCTCCCGTACTTCTCAGGCTCAACCTCAAACTTGATGACCAGGTCTTCAGGATCACCAAGAACATTCGAATTGCTCATTTCGTAGCTAACAGTGTCCCGTTCAAGCTCCGTGACAACCTGTTCAAATTCGATTCTCTTGCCATCCCGCATAATTGGACTATCGAAGAGTAGCTGCGAGAATAGGAGGACGAGAGGCCGGTGCTCCACAGGTACATTTGCTGTGCTGATCAATAGTTGAATTTGCACAAAGTTTGAGGGTATGTCTTCGAATTGTATAAACAATCCAAGATCCTTCTCGGCGTCGATGATCTGTTGGCATTTGCTGTCTGAAACTCCAAGACGCCGGGCCAGTCCGGAGCGGGCAGTGCCTGTCTCAATGAAGTGTACGGAATCCACTCCTGGGATGGGCCATTGCTCAAGCAAGCCTTTTGGAATCTCGGCGTCGTTCTTGTCTTTCGCGTGCTGTAACTTCTCGGCAAGCTTTTTGAGCCCTTCTTCACCAAGAGCGTTTCGTCTTTCAGCAAGCCGATTGACTTCTTCAGCCTTCATCTTCTCAGCCAACTTCTTTGAGGGTACTCCAATAATGGAGACGTGGTGAGCATCCACTAGCCACTTTCGCAAGTAAGATCTCCAATCCTCCTCGCTCCATTTGGCCAATACGTCGTATTCCTCTGTGGTCGCGAGGTCGCGTAGCGTGGAACCATCCCTCTTGCCGAATAAGAAGTCCGTGATTATCGAAGTTGGGAAGCTCTGGGTGCTCGTTTCGGCATCGTGTTTGATGGTTCGAAGTTCGCGTTTGACGCAGTCCGACATGTACTTCATGTCAAGTGGCTTCGAAGCAACTTCGTTGAGAAGTTCGAAAAGACGTTTCTCAACATCATGTAACTTCTCTGTTGCCACACTAGACGGTGAAAGCCATATGGCGGTGTCAGGTCGAGCTTCCCACCAGAATGAGACTGCGCTGCAAAGATGTTCCTTCTCAACCATGACATTTTCGAGAATAGAGACTGAAGAGCCGGCCAAGTATGTTAGTAAGACGTTCATAGCTGCGGATTGCACATTGTCGTTGCAGTCAGGACCCAGAAATCCGACCAAGATGTCCCCAGTCTCTTCGTCCTCTTCAGGGAATTCGACTGTTGCGAGAACCGACTTTTCAAGGGGTTTTGGTTGAGCTGATTCCACCCAAGGTCTCCTGAATGGAGTATCTGGCGAAGGGACTTCGTCTATGATACCATCCTCAAACTCAGTCAGAATCCGTAGCAAGTCATCGGTCTGCACCTCTCCTGTAATGACCAAGCAGAGGTTTCTTGGCTGGTACATCTCCTTGTGGAATTCGCGAATACGTTGCGGTGTCAGTGTTCTGAGTTGCTCCATCATTCCACCGGTTTCGTAGCGGAAGCCCACATCCTTTGGATAGAGTAGTCGTTTGGCTTCCAGTGCCATCAACTCGCTGCCTGTGTTCTGAACTCCTTGCATTTCCGAGTAGACTACTCCGGCATCATTTCCTTCGCCGTCGATATGCCATACTTCCGTGGCACAAGCTTCGTCTGTGATGGTTGGAAGAAGAACGTGTTCCAGATAGACTGGCAAAATCTGTGCAAAGCCATCCCAACCTGCACTGTCCAGGGTGTAAGCGGTATGGTCAGTGGCAGTCCAAGCATTGGTGTTCGAGTAGGCCCGAGTTGCAAGCTTGTCAAGCACGCCTTTGTACTTGTAGCTTTTGGAGCCCATGAAGCACAAGTGCTCTAACGTATGAGGCGAGCCCGAGTCGTCGAATATCTCGGTAGCGAGCGTGAAGTAGCCATTGACCTTGGGACCTTTCTGATCGACGGTAACCACTTGCATACCAGTACGTTCGGAGACATACTGAGTGATAGTCACCGGAGCGTAGTCTGGCTTGAACTGTTGGATAGTCCTGAATGCCGGTGGCTGCTTCGCGGAAGGCATCTTGACGTTCAGGTTGCCGTCGAGGCCACTGAGAGGACTGGCTGGGAAGTCAGGATATATAGACCTGAGAGCGGTCAGTCATGTGTTTCTATGTGTTTGCCCGTTCGCGAAAACTGCTCGCAGGTACTTCAGCGAGGAAATATGTTGAAGCTGCTGTTTCATCGTGTGAGGTAGGACAAGATAGAGAAGTGACGGTGTGACAGGCAGCAGGCTACCGACTTTTCATGCCAAGTCATAAGCACGACAAGCAAAAAGAAATGAATTTGGGGCATCCATTGTCGCAGGCCACATGCCATCGCCATGATATGGATAGCGAGGATTGCAAGGCTGGCAGGCATAAAAGCAGCTTCGGGCCCTGGCTATCACGGGCCGGTGCTGCTCGCTTCAAGCCATTGACCGTGGCGGATATGATCTTGAGGAACACTGTTTGCTCGATGACAATCCGCTTAAAAAGGAGAAACAAACAAGAAAGAGAGCGGAAGAAAAGCCATTGGCAAACATACCTTCAAATAGACTCGAGTCCTAGTCTCAGCCTTGCAGAATGTGGCGGGGTAGAAGCCAGTCAACAGGGGGCAACTGAAAGTATGCTCGTACTTTCAAGAGCTAAGATTTTGACGCCCGAGAACAAGTATGATTGTCGTTCTTGGGAGGCCGAGTGAGAGATAGGAGGTGATGGTGCTTTTGGAGAGTACGAAAGAACATAAGCATTGAAGCTGCAAATTCCCTTACCTCTTGCCCCGCCACGGCGCCAATCGCGATACGCTAAGCGGCGGCTACTTCTTTAGGAAGGAATTCGGAAGCTGATCCTGGGTTGTGCTTGCTTGTTCCTATTGATTTGACCAAGAATGACCGTGAATGGTACTTCTCAGATTTTTGGATTTCAAATCAGCGAAGCAATTAAATTTTAAAACTTATATTTGAAAGCCCCTATGTGGATTTGTAGCTTCGCTTTACCCCGACTCTCTCGCCGTACAAATTCTTCTGTTGATTATCAGAATTGTCTATGATGATTGCAACGAACCTCACCGATCCTTGAATTGAATACGTTGAAGCAATAGAAGCTGGTTGAGAAACAAATCATTACTCTAGGAGTGACTCGAATTGGCTTAGGGAGGGAAGTTGGGGATGAATTTATCGGAATTAAGCTCGCCTCGGCTGCAGCCTCGTCGGCAAGGCTGACTTGGTCCTAGCTTCCAAGGCAGAAAGTGCCACTGAAATCTGACATTGAAACTGACAAGTGCACGACAGCTGGTAGGCAGCCGATGAATATCTCCACACTTCTTGCTCAGCATCGTCGCTAGTAGCCCCAAATACTTACGTTTGCATCACTCGTTGGCGTGAAATGAGCCTAAAGTCGACGTTTGACACGCACAGTGGTGCAGCTTCAACCAAGTAATACCATACCGTGGATAGCGAACTGTACCTTGCACCATGGCGGCGTCTGCAGAGAAGCTGGGAAAGGCTTTGGTCGACTTCTCGAGAGATCGCGCATTTCCAGAGGAAGATGTCGTGTCCGCGGATCTCCACGCAGCATCGCTCGACGGAGCTCTCGCAGCTTTGAAGTCGGCCAAGTCAGAAGTCGAGGTAGAAATCCGCAGAATAAAACGCTTGTACTTGAGATGAAAAGGCTGACAGCAATGCTTAGACCGAAGTCCGATTTATTAGCCGCGAAAATGCCCCAGATGTCGATTCCTGGATCAAGCACGCCCAGAGCTTACAGAATGACATCGACAAGTCGAGATCGCTGGCGAGAGACATCGTTCGGCAAGCGGAAGCTGCGAAGAGTCCCCATAAGTCTCCCGAAAACGCCGAGGAGCATGTCGAGTTCCTGTTGAGGGAGATCAGCTATAATGCCCAAGTCGGCAAAGCTCTCAAGAGCATGAAGCGAGCCAAAGAATTGCTGGAGCAAGCCGAGCAAGCGGGCGTGGAGAACCGAATTCTACACGCACTCAACATTCTGGAGCAAGCCTGGAGTGTTATCTTCAAAATGCCGAACTACGAAACCTCAAGAGCCGTTGGCTTGCTCTCCAAGAGAGCGCATGATATCAAAAACTATTTACGCCAGGCCTTCAACGCTATCTGGGACTCGTTTATCAATATCGAGGCGGAAGAGAAATCCGTCACTATCATGAAGGACGCCGAGCTCGCTGGTATGACCTTGAGCGATGCGATCACAGTTGTGAGGGCGCTTAAGGAGTCTGAAGATCGCCTAGAACAGCTTGCGAAGGACCTCAATAAGGCTGTGATTCGTCCTCGGCTTGACATAGAGGCAGAGTCGCCGTTACAGTTTACAGTGGTCGAGAACACTCTCCGTGTTGCCGAACAACCTACAGATCGAAGCATCAAATCCCTGTTTGCAGACATTGATGTAATCATCTCGTACTTGGCATCTCACCTACCCCAGGAGCTTTCCATACCGCTCTCTGGCCTCCTCATACCCAGTATGATTGACCAAATCCGGACCTCATGGCTCGACTTGGCAATCCCGACTTCATTGGACGCTATTCCAGATTTCCAAGAATGCTTGGCTTTAGCACGCGGTCTAGCAAAGAAAATTGATCAGTTGCAGTGGCACGGAGCCGGGGAGCTTGATTTATGGGTATCTAGCGCGCCTAAATTGTGGTTGGCGAAGCAAAGGGAAAATTCTCTTGACTGGACTCGTGGGCAGATTGCATTGGGACTTGGGCCTGACCAAACTGCTTTGCGGACAGAAACTCAGAAGATATCTAAGAATGAAAGCAAGCATATTGCTGCCGATACCCAGAAGGATTGGGGTAACGACTGGGATGCTGCTTGGTCAGATGATGGAGAGGAGCCTGCGCACACGAATGGAGACAACAGTCCATCGAAACACGGCAGTCCGTCGAAACTTCCGCAGATAACAGAGGATGATTTCGATGCTTGGGATGACAACGGGCCTGAAGACTCTACAGAGCCTCCTAAGAATGACGATGATGATGTAGCCGAGGCGTGGGGATGGAATGACGATGATGCTACGGCGGACGAGCCTCCGCAGTCTCCGCAATCACCTGTCACTAATGGCAGAACCTCGAACGGTGTCTCCAATGGTGTTTCCAACGGTGTTTCCAACGGTGTCTCCAACGGTGTCTCCAATGGTACCCCCCACCGTCTCTCTCTAAGTCCAACACAAACGCGCCGTGACAGCATCATCAGCCCCACTCAACCACGCCGCGAAAGCGTCAGAGAAATCACCCTGACCGAGAAATACGCCATCTCCTCCATGCCCGAACCCGTACTCAAGATCATCAAGTCAATCTTCGAAGACGCTGCAACCCTAACAAATCCCGAGCACGAAAAGAATCCCATAGCACCAGCATCTGCCGGATTATTCGGTCTTCCTACTCTCGTATTGGCCCTATATCGATCCGTCTCCCCCTACCATTACGTCCGCAAAGCAGGCGGTAATATGTATCTTTACAACGACGCCATGTGGCTCGCCGAAAAACTAGCCGAGTATTCCACACAACTGAAAGAATCACCCGACCTCACTCTGAAAGCGAAAGGACGAATCAACCTAGAAAATGACATCAAAGTGCTCGAAAGCTTTGCCAAAAGGGGCTATGCTAATGAAATGAACACGCAACGCATAATCCTAGGTGATTTTCTAGGCGGTAAGTTCCCTTCAACCTTACCTTCACCCTTAGCTCATCTTTTACGTCACTACACTTGAAATGCTATGATAGATGTCCGAACTAACAAACTCCCAGGATCTCAAAACTTCCTCAACCAAGAAGATCAAGACCCCGCCGATATTGATCTAGCAATCGACACCGTCATCTCCCGCATCCGCGCCGTGGCGGCCGAATGGCAACCCATCCTCCCCCCCTCCGCCTGGTCGCAGGCCATCGGCAGCCTCATCTCCACCATCGCCAATAAAATCATCCTGGACGTCTCCGATCTTCCCTCACTCGGCGCCGACAGTGCTTACCACATCGCCTCTCTAATCTCTCGCGTCGTTTCGCTCGATGATCTCTTCACACCCGCAGCTACTGCAGAAAACGCCGAGCCGATTCCAATGACGGCACATTACGTACCAAGCTGGCTGAAACTTCGGTTTTTGTCGGAGATTCTGCAGAGTAATTTGAATGATGTGAGGTATCTTTGGGAGGAGAGCGAGTTGAGTTTGTATTTCGGGGCCGAGGAGGTGGTGGATTTGGTGCGGTTGAGCTTTGAGATGAATGCGAGGACGCGGGAGACGATTAATAGGATTCGCGCGAATTCGCATCCGAAGGCGGGGGTTTTGTGAGGGGGGATGTGTGTGTCAGTCTTCGGGAGCGAGGAGGAGCGGGGAGGAGAGCATTTGTTTGATACCATGGCAGATTGTATTGTGATGGAGAGAAAATCATATTCCTTTTTTTTCTATGCAAGTTTTTCATGAACCTCATGCTTGGTAAATTGACGTTGACGGTGGAGTTGCTTGTAGAGCTTGTACCCGTTGCACATGGCTTACTAGCCCCTCCTCTTCTCTTGTCAGTTTTCCTCTTAGGCCCAACTGCTAGGTCTCCGGAACGTGCCTATGCTCTGAGGTATAAGATGGCTAGCAGCTAGCTAGAAATCGAAAGTTTGTCAGCTCCGCGCTCACTATAGTTACCTAGCCTAAGAAATTTCCCTTTACCAACAACAGTCAACAAACAGCTCGCACGTTGAGAAAGCAACCCTCTATCTGTCCTAGCTCCTTTCTCCAGCCCCTTTTGCCATAGCTACCTCACTTTCCAACTTCCAACTACCAAAAACAATTTCAGCTACACCCATTCCCAAAACGCAAAAACACATTTTCTGTCATTGTAAGCCCCACAGACCAGTTATAGCAATGAAACCAACGCCATTGTAATCTACGCAAAATTTGGCATCTATTGGTGTGTGATTTGTATTTTTGTGTTTTGCGCATCGATGTGCGACAAAACCGATTTTTTTACAAAGGAGTACATATATAGCGTCCTAAACAAAGAAAATCGGTTGAGCGGGAAATTTGCTAGCGTGCTAAGAGGACGCCTCTGTCGTGAACAAAAGTCCTGTTGCATATCGCGAGGCCTGTCGGCACCTAGTCTCGGCTCTCGCCACTGTAAATACAGGAATCGACAGGACTTTTCATGCACGACAGAAATTTCCAACTTACGACAGATACGGAAATCAGCTGACTTTGGGCTAGGTTTGGAGAATTTGTTGCACATCGACGAGTTCGCGCGGTGCCCGCTGGACTACCCTTCCCCCAAAGATGATATGGCGGCATAACTACCGCATTTCACGTCCGTTTTCAATCGTTCTGGGTGCGTTGAATAGCTCTCGAGGTTGAGCTTCTGATGGGCTACAGGTTGGCATTAAAATCATAGTGTACCAAGGCGCTCTTCCCAAACCACCCCCTTTCCCCCTCCCCACCACTTCTACTTCCCCCTCCGGCCCAAGAACCCTAAAGCTCCTTCGGCTCAACAGCAATCCCCATCTCCCCCTTCGCCCCCCTACTCGCATCATCCACATCAATCCGCTTCAACGGCCTATAAACCGCATCCCACATCTGTTCCCTAATCCACTCCTCCAACTCCTCCTCATTCTCCGTAAGTTCCGGAATCCCCTTTTCCTGCGCCAACCCCTCCTCCACAGCCTGTCGCACCACCGCCGTAGCAATCTTCACACTAATCTCCCTCACATCCTCCACATCGGGCAGTAATCCTTTGGTTTCATCTTTCAGCGCCGGTGACTGTGCGGCTAGTGCTTTGACGGCTGCGACTAGCATTTTGTCGGATAGCAGGCGCGTGCGGGAGATTACGCAGCCGAGACCGATGCCGGGGAAGCAGGTGCTGTTGTTGCATTCTGCTACATCGTGTTCTTTGCCATCGTCGGGATTCTTGACTGGAGGGAATGGGGAACCGGTGGCTATTAAAGCTTTGCCCGATGTCCATTCATTGATGTCGTGGGGGTCGGCTTCGTGGAGGCGCGTGGGGTTGGAGAGGGGGAAGATCATGGGGCGTTCGACGTGTTTTGCCATTTCGCGGATTATTTCTTCCGTAAATGCCTTTGGCTTCGTCGACGTGCCGATTAAGACATGTGGCTTCACTTCTTTGATCACCGAGAGGAGGTCGGTGTGGTCTTTGTCTTTCCACTCGTCATCTTGGCGAGCAAAGGGTACTTGAGCGGTGGTTAGTTTGTCGCCGTGGGATTTGAGGAGGATGCCGGGCTTGTCGACACACCTAAGTGTGTGTTAGTAGGGCTTAGTGCTTTGGAAACGGGGAAGGGGGAGGGGTGATAAGTCACCAGATTTGCTTAGCGGCTTCTTCCTTCGATTTGTTGGCGTCTGCTGCAATGGCATCTCGAACCTGGTCTGCAATACCGGTACCTGGAGACTGATGGTTAGAACACGCTTATAGAGATGGTGCACCAGCAGAAATATCATTAGCGAGACAATAGACTTACCAGCTGTGCCGGATCCGAAAATTACCATACGCATGTCCTGCAACTTCAGCTTGGAGATTTGCAGACCGGCCATTACGGCAGCTAGAGTTACTGCCCCAGTACCCTGTACATCGTCGTTGAAACAAGCAATGTTTGGACGGTACTTGTCGAGGATTCGTCGTGCTATAACATTTCGTTAGCGATTTATCTTCCACAATTCCAGTCCCTGTAACGTGAACATACCGTTGGGAAGACCGAAATCTTCGAAGTGGATGTAGGCACGTGGATACAGCTTTCGAGCAGACTGAACGAACTTGTCCACGAACTTGTCGTACTCCTCACTACGCACCCGAGGCTTTCTCAAACCAAGGTACAAGTCATCGTTGAGCAGTTCTTCGTTGTCAGTGCCGCAATCGAGAACTACCGCCAGGGTGCGGTTCGGATGGATTCCAGCGCATAGAGTAGTGATGACCAGTTTGGCGACGGAGATTAGAATGCCACCTACTCCCTGGTCGCCGATTCCTGATTTCGATAATTAGTAGCCAGTCAATCAAAGATCAGGTCATCAGATCTTACCGAGAATCTCCTCTCCATCTATCTGTTGTTAGTCGAGCCCTACACTCAGGAAGGGCGGTGCTTTATTTACCGGTCACGACGATGTAGTCGATGTCTTCAGGTTGGCCCCATTGGGAGAGATCGTGTTCGATCCGACCTTGGTCCATGATGTTCAAGAAACAGCCCTCGGGCTTGCGGAAGAGACGGGAGTAGTTCTGGATAGCATCTCCTTCGGTGGGGGTGTAGATGACGCTGAACATTTCCTTCAGGTGCTCTTGAATCAACTTTGAAGACTGTTAGCAGGCGAAATTCGAAGAGCACGTATTCTCCGAGCCCTCACAGGATCGTAGCATAGTATTACTTCATTCTGGAACTAGTAGGGACAAACAGGACTTACTCTGAAATAGAGGACCTCATCCTGGTTTTTCATAGAAGTCATGAATGTGTTCTTGGCGAGAGGGTCGGATCGGCTGCTGTATTGCTCATAAGCACGACGGACTTGCTGATCCAGAGTGTCCACACTCTGGGGAAGCAAGCCCGTCAAGTGAAATGTCTCTCGTTCTTCGGATGAGAAAGCAGATCCCTTGTTGAAGAAGGGGGTACTGAGAAGAGCGGTGCCCTAGGAATGGGTTAGTATCAAACCTGATAGTTGGAGTAAAAATTGACGATATCTTACAGTCAAAGCACATTCAAGAGGGCCACTGGTAGACAAGGGTAAGTGACCGAATTTCGGATGCTTCTCGTGAGGCTTCTCCTGCTTGTGTTTGGAAGACATGGTGAAGAGTGGACGGGTTGAAGCTGTGACTCTAGGAGTGATGCGGCGTGGAGTGATTGGTGCCAAATTTGTGAGCAATTTAGAAGTAGTTTGGAGGATGAAGCTATTGCCATTCGCAGCAACAGATCGTCAAGTGTCTTGGCTTTTATGGTGGTCGGCGGCGAGCTTGTCACATGGCAGGAGCTTTTAACGTGGTGGAACTTGGAAGCGGCGCATTGAGACGAATGACGTTGTCGACGAACGACAGCAGCCACAGCCCCAGGCGGCAGAGGCGGCTCCAACCGATCTCATTGACTATGTTGATATATTTGTATCGATTAAAAGTACCCTTGGGATCCTGGCAATGACATGAAGATACCATCAGTCTCCGTCTTTGATAGAAGGCTAGAATAGCAGTGTTCATTCGGCTCCTGTCCACAATGGACCGACGTGACATGCTACTACAGTATCCAGGAGCTCTTAAACTCTTAAAATTCATATAATCAGAGTCGCTCCAAAACTCGAATACATGATGTGAAATAATGTAGGTACGCAAGGAGCCACGCCTGTGTAGAACTCTCATAACTGACTGAGTACAGGCATGGACTATGAAGGTCCAGTGTTGTTTTCGCAGTGTCCCTCTCTGATGGCTCCAGTCTCGAAAGACTTTTGCCATTTTTCAATCCCCGATGGAACTCAGCACAAGACGTGCCAAATCCCACGGACCTCCGGAAAGGCTCTCACATAGTTGTCGATGAAGACTGAGTGATTGATCAAAGTACTGCTGTTCTTCGCGAGACGGGAAAGCTCGGTCATCCCGTTTCCATTCAAGCATAGACAGACCTACCTTCAAGAAAGGATGCCAGAAAAGACTGAAGCTCCCGGCTGAGCTGTTTCTTCTTCAAGATTGCACCAGCTATTCATGGATAATTCCTGGTAGGTGGAAGCTTGCTCTGGGTGCCATCGTCGGAGTGGTTCGAGGGCAGCAGCATGATCTCTGGGTCGTAAAAGCCGGGCCAAATCTAGCTGTTCAACAAGGACATCCGGATTGCGGATCTCGCATATCGTGCCAGCTGTATTTCCGAGGCGAATTGGAACCGGAGATTCCTTTTGCGGGCGTTGTGTGTCAAAGCAGTTGATGTTCACGTTTTCGAAGGGGAAAAAAGAGTTTGACGGCAACTCAGCCTTCAATCAATGTTGCCGAGCGGCTGCGCTAGCCCAATAAAGCACGCTAAATCCGACTAGCGTACTTTTCTTGCACCTCCATCTCAGCGCCGCAATCGATCGCCCTATGTCAACTTCATCATCGTGTCCTCGACATCCGCATTTCGCTATCCCCCCCATCTTCTTCGCCCTCTCCTGCGCCGTCCGCGCTGATCAACCGCAAGCAACCGCAATCATGGGCAAAAAGAAGCGCGGCCACCCCGACATGGAGGAGATCCTGGCGCGACCGTGGTGCTATTACTGTGAGTGACCAGCCGCGCCATCATCCCACTGCTTGCTAACCATGACTCAGGTGAGCGTGACTTCGATGACCTCAAGATCCTGATCTCTCACCAGAAGGCAAAGCATTTCAAGTGCGAGCGATGTGGTCGTCGTTTGAATACTGCTGGAGGTAAGCCTGCGCGACCAGCCGCAATCAGAAAGCACGCGCTAACTTTTCCGCAGGTCTGTCTGTTCATATGAACCAAGTGCACAAGGAGACTCTAACAAGTGTCGATAATGCTCTGCCCAACCGCGCCGGCCTCGAGTACGAGATCTTCGGCATGGAAGGTGTTCCCGAGGATATCGTCCAAGCCCACAACCAGCGCCTCATCACCGCCTACTACGCGGCTGAAGCCGAACGTCGCCAAGCCACTGGCAACCCTGGTCCAGGCGCTCAGAATGGTGGTCAGTCCAAGAAGCCGAAGTTTGAGTCTCCAGCAGAACTGAAGAAGCGTTTGGCTGAGCACAAGGCGCGTATGGCTGAGCAGGCTGCCGGCGGTGGAAGCAGCGGAGGCAATACTCCAATGGAGAACCATGGTCAGAGTCCTGCTATGGGACAAAGCCCAGGCGCATTCGTAAGTGTGCTCTTTTCTAAACACCCTACGAACAATGTGACTCACAATCCTCGCAGAATGGCTCGCCATATGCTCCTCCAGCGGCACCGTTCAACGGTGGTACACAAGGTGCGAGTTTCGGCTCATATTCACAAGATCAATATGCGCAACCCGCAGCAGCTCACTCACAGCCCTATTCTCAACAACCTGCCTACTCACCTCCAGGTCAATATGCGCCGCCCGCGCAGTACAATCCTCAGCAGTATCCGCCCCAGCCATTCCAAGCTCCGGGTTTCCAGCAGCCGCCCAATTTCCACAATGGTGTTCCTCCACGATTCGGTGCGGGTTCGCCTCCGGGTTACAGTGGATTCCAGCCGCCGCCAGCACACACAACTCCCACACCTGGCTCACTCCCGCCCAGACCTCCCAGTCTGCCGGCTGCACCCGGCCTGCCGCAACGCCCGTCTTTCGGTCTGCCCCCCAATCCGCCCTACCAAGGTCCTCCGGGCTCCTCTGTACCATACCGTGGACCACCACAGCAAAGTGGAGGTTGGAGCGGCAATGGATGGAGTGCTCCAGGACAACAAAATCCAGCTATGTCATCAGCTCACCCTCATTCACATGGTTACGGAGGTGATCATTCTGCTAACGCCTCGGCTGTTGACGACTTGATTTCAAGTGCTACCCGAGAGCCTGATGACATTGATGAGATCATTAGGATGGCTGAGGCTGGCATTAAGCCTCCCAAGAAGGTCGACTCTCACCAATCCTCGGCTCAGTCTCCTCCAGCCCAGACTTCTGCGACACCTCAACAAAGCACGCCTGCGATGCCCGAGCGCGCGCCCGAAGCATCTGCCACCCCAGCTCCTGAGGTGAGCGAAAAGAGCGAGAAGAAGTCAAAGAAGAAGAAGGACGAGAATATCAGGATGGTCTACCACGACGATGAGACTGCTCCGGAGGAGAAGCTTTCTACAATGTCCAGGTACGCACCTGCACCCGAGGAAAAGGATGACACGGTTCTTGTCGACGCGACACAAAACCCTGGTGTGGCAGGCGCTGTCGACAACGACGCCTGAGGATGCAAGATGAGTTTATTTCGATACTCGACCGTTTACGCCCTTCTCTTACGATCCCCTGCTTCATCCACTCGATCCCTGGACCTGGAACTTGCTGCATTTTTGCCATTGTCTTTCATGGTATAGCGAAGGATTTCCATGCAGCCTTGCAGCTAAGTCGTCTCGACCATTTCCGACCTACTGCTTTGCTTCAAGACCTTCAATCTTCCCTTTCATTTGGCGGTGCTGCTATAAAAAGGTTCGTTTTCCGGTCGGCGATTTGGCGTGCTGGGGTGGATATCTGGTGAGTGAGTACGCAGCAGGTTCAAGAGCGGTATTTTTGCAGCTAGGTTGGAGGATTATGCTCAGGCTTCCCGCCATGACTCGACCTCCCCAGAGGCGCTTAGAAAGGCACATATCCTGGTAGCCAGTCAGGGTTTGCTTGTAAGTACTTCCAGACTTAGGCTGCCTCCGTATCGTGGTTTACGTGCACAAAATACAAAAGCGATTATCACTTACCGTGAACTTGAAACTGCGATATCGGCCAGCTGATGAATACTGAGACACTTGTTTTTATCGAAGATTGTAAGGATATTTCCGGTGCCTTTCCTTGGCACTTGTTGGAATGCAGACTATTTATCATTGTGCAGGTTTCGGGAGATGTTCTCCTTGCCGTCGCACGCCGATTTGATCCAAGCTCGACGGCACGGGAAAGATCCGTTCAGGCTAAATGCAACCCCGGAAACCTATCCGGACTTTTGGTGGCGTAAGTAACACCCCAACGTCTGTATCCCCGCAAAAACTGCCCCGTGGACCGATCTCTCGTCGCTTGGGATTGAGGGGTATACTTGTATGTCAATTCCTTCATATCGCTGTTGTTCCTCGTGTCGTTTGTTGTGCTTTGAACAGGGCCACTTACCGAGCATACTAATGCAAGGCCTCCGACGCTACGGATTTATCCATGTGGGTAATGTTGCATTTTCTCCATAAGTTTTGGGGCTCTTGGAGCATGATGCACCGTTCACTGGATGAACAGGTAACCAAGTGGGTGGGTTCATGTAGGTCCTGATGGCTGCATTTCCTATATCTTCCACAACGTCCTTCCATACCCGCGTGAGCTCCACGCTTGCCACCTCACCGTCTCCCCCATCCCAAGTACGGTACCCTTACTTTCCTCTCTGCCAAGATGATGTCCCTGGACCCCAGCTTCATCATCCCTTTCCTCCTTCTCTTCGCCACTCTAGCATCAGCACTCGGCCAAACCCCTACCATCACCTTTGCCGCAAACTCCAGCACGGGGACACTGAAGCTCTCAGGCAGAAATCAACAGATCTTAGTCTCGGATGATGACTGGTGGGGCGTTGTGAAGGCTGCGAATGATTTGGCGATCGATTTTGGAAGAGTCGCGGGGGAGAATCTGACTGTTGCCGCTGCGGAAAGTGGGGTGGCGGGGAAGGTGTATACTTATCGGCCGGCGGAGAGCTTTACTGAGGTGAGTGGGGGGTTTGGTTTCTTTGCTTTAGTTGAAGTGATATTAGGTTTTGTGGAGTGGAGAAGGGACAGTGAAAGAGTGTCAGGTGGATTCTGGGGAGACCAAGGATGACGAATTGGGGATTGGAAAAGACTTGGGCGTGTGGTTGGAGATGCCAATGGGAATCCTGCGATGATGGGTGGGCTTTGTGATGGGAGTGGGTGAAGTGTCTGCACTAGTGGTTATGGGGACTTTCCAAGCATCGAAAGCGATCTTGATCTCAAGGGCCTTTTTTCGTTCAAGAGAGGCTGCTCTTCTCGAGACTATGCATGGCGAGGATACGTGCCTCCAACCTACACAGTAAGAAGGGGCTAGCCGAGTCCAGATCAGGCCGGGGAGACAAGTTTGGAAGATTCCTCTTCTGCTTTCCTATCCTGTGGCTGTTTATATATTACTACCACAATGTTTTGGGAGCACAAATGGGAGACAGATTGTTGACACATGTTCATAGTACACTCTCGGACCCGCAGTCAACATCACCGCCCCTGCTTACGCTCTCAAGAATCTCTCCTCTGTCGTGATCATAGCCGGCACCATCGGCACCCCGTTCATCGACAACCTCGTCGCCAACAGCAGCCTAGACGTCTCCTCGATCTCAGGAAAATGGGAGGCCTTCCAAAGCAGTGTTGTCGAGTCGCCGATGGAGGGCGTAGAAAGAGCTCTGGTCATCATTGGTAGCACGCCCCGAGGCACAATTTTTGGACTTTACGATGTCAGCGAGCAGATTGGGGTCAGCCCTTGGTATTGGTGGGCCGATGTGCCGCAAAAGCAGAGAGAGGGTGTTTGGGCGCTGAATACGAGTAAAGTTCAAGGAGAGCCGAGCGTGAAATATAGGGGGTTATTTATCAATGATGAGCAGCCTGGGTTGACTAACTGGATCAAGTGAGTGTATCTCTCTCCTTCTCCTTTCCTTTTGGACGCAGAAATCACTTCCCAGCAATTCAGGCTAAAAAACAATCACAGCGTAAACTACGCCCCCGGAAAATACGGCCCCGGATTCAACCACTATTTCTACTCCCACGTCTTCGAGCTCCTCCTCCGTCTCAAAGCCAACTACTTCTGGCCCGCCACGTGGGGCAGCATGTTCAACATCGACGATACCGAGAACCAGCCCTTAGCAGACGCCTACGGCATCCTCATGGGCACCTCGCACACCGAACCCATGATGCGCGCCACCAACGAATGGAGCACCTTCGGCAACGGCTCCTGGGAATGGGATACCAACAACGCGTCCATCTATCCCTTTTTCGCCTACGGCGCCCAACGCGCAAAGCCTTACAATAATAGTCTGTTTACTATGGCTATGCGCGGCAGTGGAGATACTGCTATTCAGCTTAGTACGGAGTTTGCGGTACAGACGTTGGAAAATATTGTGGCTAATCAGACGGCGATTTTGGAAGAAGTGTACAGTGATAGGAACGTGGAGGAGATTCCGCAGATGTGGTGTTTGTATAAAGAAGTCCAAGGGTACTACGAATCTGGCATGGATGTCCCAGACTACATTACGCTTCTCTGGGCCGACGACAACTGGGGCAATACGCGACGTCTCCCCTTGCCCAACGAAACATCCCGTGCTGGCGGAGCTGGGGTTTACTATCACTACGATTATGTGGGCTCTCCGAGAAATTATAAGTGGATTAATACGATTCAGCTGGAGAAGACGGTGGAGCAGATGCAGCTTGCGAAAGAGCGGCAGGCGGATCGTATTTGGATCTTGAATGTGGGCGATTTGAAGAATTTGGAAATGCCGATTGAGCATTTTATGGACTTGGCTTATGATACTTCACGGTGGGATTATGACAGCGTCCCGAAATGGCTTACTCTCTGGGCATCTCGCGAATTCGGCGAGACATATGCAAGCAATATTTCGTCGATTATGGATCGCTATGGTATGTATGCTGCGAGGAGGAAATATGAGTTGCTTGATAGGACGATTTACAGTTTGATTAATTATGGGGAGGCGGATGCTGTGTTGATGCAGTGGCAGGATTTAGCGGATGAGGCAATGAGGGTTTATGACGGGTTGGGGGAGGTGGTGAGGAGTGCGTTTTTTGAGTTGGTGTTGCATCCGGTGTTGGCGGGTGGGACGGTGAATAGGATTCATGTGGAGGCGGCGAGGAATACGTTGTACGTGGAGCAGAAGAGGAATAGTGCTAATGCGGTGGCGAGGGGGGTGATGGATGCGTTTGTGGAGGATCAGAATTTGACGAATACTTATCATTCTTTGTTGGATGGGAAGGTGAGTTTGCTGTCTCCTTTTACGAGGATTTTTTTGATTTTGATTTTGGCTCGAATCATCTGGAGAATGATCTTGATCGGGGGTTGGCATTGATGCGGAGACTGACCTTGGTAGTGGAATCATATTCTCGATCAACCGCATCTGGGATACGATGGTTACTGGCAACAGCCAATGCGCAATACCATGCCTTACGTAGGCTACGTCCAAACCCTCGAAACTTCAGTCGCAGGCTCTCTAGGAATAGGAGTCGAAGGATCAAATGCAACCGTCTCAGGGGACGACGCCTACCATACCAACGGTGGCAACACACTCGTACTTCCACCACTAGACACCTATGGCCCCCTAACCCGCTACATCGACGTATTTTCCCGCGGCACCTCATCCTGTTCCTTCACCATCACACCCACAGCCCCCTACGTAACCGCTTTTCCCTCCAGCGGCACCGTCGGAGTTTCCAACTCCACCTCCTATCTCACAACCATCAACGACGACATCCGCGTCTACCTCAGCGTCGACTGGACTCTCGCACCCCCAGCACCCAACAGCAGCGTTGTGAATATAAACATAACCAGCTCCTGCGACTGGGGAAACTACGCCGCACCCACCATCCAGCTCCCAGTAAACAGCACAATCCTCCCTCCCTCCTTCACCACCGGCTTCGCAGAGTCCGACGGCCACATCTCCATCGAAGCCTCGCACTTCACTCGCAACATCTCTGCCCTCTCAAACACCACCAATCCCACCAACTCTTCCATCGCCCCCTACTACGCCATCCTCCCCAACCACGGCCGCACCCTCGCCGGCATGCACCTCCTCCCCGTAACCACCTCCACTCAAACCCCCACACTCTCCTCGCCCAGTCTCGAATACGACATCTACATATTCAGCCCCACCAGCACCGCAAACATAACCACTCTCCTCTCCCCCTCCCTCAACAACCTGGGCTCTTCCCGACCTCTAAAATATGCTATTGGTATTGATGACGAAATACCGCAAGTAGTGCAGCCGATTGGCTTTTTTGATACTGATGGGACGCCGCCGTGGCAGTGGACTGGGGGGGTTAGTGATGGGGTTTGGGGGTTGGTTGGCTCGGGGAAGACTACTACTACGAGTCATAATTTGGGGAATGGGACAGAGGCGGTGGGAAAACATACGATTAAACTTTGGGCATTGGAGCCGGGTGTTGTGTTTCAGAAATTGTTGGTTGATGTCGGGGGGTTGAGGGAGAGCTATTTGGGACCGCCGGAGAGCTTTAGGGTTGGGGTTGATCAGGTGGGGGAGTATGATGGGAGGAGTGTTTATGCTAAGGGGTATTAGGCCGTGTAGAGCAGCAGCTGGGTGGCGATTCTAGGGTCTTGGACCTAGGTCAATTAGCACATGGCGAAAATAAAAAATTCTAGCTTGCTAAATTCGCGGATTCCTAGCCTAGGTTTTTGCGCAGAGCCTCTTGACGTACAACGAATTACAGGAGTGGGGAAACGTGAGACATGGTTTGGGAGACCTGTTGCGGGAGTCCGGGAGAGAATGTGAATCTCGTCGATGGGCAACGAAATGGATACCCGTTCCCGAATTCGGGGCGGAGAGGTGCACTTATACGTGTGCAACAAGGACGGCTAGTCATCCCGGGCATCCAACGGAGAGCGGGGAGACCACCACCCACTTTGGGAACGAGGGCTAGCGCTGCGCAGACTCCTCGACGTCCAACAAAACAGGAGTTCCCCTAAATGCGGCCTCAAGCTCTTCATTAGTAGGACTGGCGCGCAAGTGCTGCGCGGACTCGTCGACGTGGAACAAAACTGCCCCCCTGACTGCGGTCCCAAGCCCTTGACGGTGAACCTGCCGATGTGCAACAAAAGTCGGAAAGAAAAACGCAATCCGTAGATGTGGCGTGTGATCTGGGTCAGAGACAAAGTATTTTATTGTTGTTGTTTCCTACAAGAGGCAGAGTCGGTGTCTGGCTTCAAGGGAGCTTAGGCGTGCCTTTGTGGATGGATCAGCCTGCTGCGGAGTCTCTTCAGGGCTGGGAATCATCCATAGCTTGACATTTTCCATGAGAGTTTGCGAGAGGATGCGCAGCAGACGGTGACTTTGTCTCAAAGGCGCGTAGCCTCAAAACCGGCCTCCCTCTCATCCGCTGTCTTTTCTGCAACGAAACTGAATCCACAGTCCTTGAACAGCGACGAAGTCGTCAAGCTCTTCCGACCCGCTCATGTCAGGTGTAATGGGAAACTGTGCCGTTCCCTAACAATTGGAGAGACCGTTATCAGTAACTTGGAAATTGCTTTCCTGCCTTCAAGAGACGAACTTCGAGAGGAAGAGACTGGATTTTGGACGTGGAATCTGGGACGTCAGTCGACACAAGGGCAGTGATATTAGCGTCCCTTTATTGAAAGCAAAGAACCAACTATACGTGCCAACTGAGGACGAGGATGCTCGCCCGAATTATGTCAAGTATTGCATCTCAGCCACACCTTGCTGTTAGCCATCACCGACTGTCCCCAAACATCGCACAAACACTGCTTGTATTCCGGACAACTGTTTCACAAGTCAGTACATCCCATCATCCATTCCAATTCACTCAATCAAGACCTTCCTCAGGTCCCAGCGTATCTCGTCCGGCGCATCGCGCACAAGTTTTCGGAGCAAGCAACAGAACAAACACAAAAACACAAAAACTCACTACTTCCCCTCCCCCCCAAACCACAAATGCCAAGTATACTCCATCAACCTCCCCGCCCATGGACTCTCAATATCCACCCCCTCCAACCACCTCCTCATGCGCTCCCAGCCCTCCCTCCCCCTCATTACCACCCTCTCCCTCGCCACCACAAACTGCGCACAACAAGGACTTGCCAAAAACCCCCTCCCCTCCCCCATAACCCTCTTCTCCATCTCCCTCCCCCCAAACGCCCTTATCATGTCTGCCAATTGCTCACTCCTTTCCTTGCCATTCATTTTCATAACACTTTCCATCTCCCCACCAATTTCCTTCTCCCCACCACCTTGAACATCCTCACCACTTTCCTTATCCTCGAATCCGCGCAAATGCGAAGGCGACACAGTCATAACATTCTCACAATCCCTCAAACACCGCGTACTAACCCACCCATCCCTTACCACACTATCAATTCTCAAATTCTCCAGCTCCCATAAAATATCATGATCCTGCATATGCCAAGAGGAAGCATGGCCATGATGAAAATAAATGACATCGGATAAGTTGTGGTAATTGTTGATGATGTGGGTTAGGTAGGCCATGGCTTCGTTGCCTTTGTTTAGAGGGAGAATGGAGAGGGTGATGTGTGGTGGGAGGTTGGATTGGAGGGAGGTGATGAAAGTGTTGTTGGGAGGAGATGAGGGGGTGGAGGGGGGGGAGGGCGCGATGTAGAGGTAGGTGGGCCAGGAGGGGGGGATGAGGGAGAGGAATGTGAGGTTGGTGGTTGTTGTTGCTGCGAGGACTAGGGCGCGTGATGGTGGTGGGGGTGCGGGGGTGATGGGGTTTTTTTCTGTGAGGAGGGGGAGGTGGGGTTGGAGGAGATAGATGTTGTAGACGATGATGATGGTGATTCCTAGAGTTATGATGTATTTGAACATGTTGCTTCCGTGGAGGCGGTGATTGGGGGTCGCCATCGTGAGGGACTTGGCATCATATGTTGGTGAAGATCGGATTGGAAGTTTGAGGATTATGGTGAAGAGGCCCCGCCAGGTATTGATTGATATAAGGACTTGTTGAATATTCCCTCGAATTTTGCGAATGCTAACCCGATTAATTAATGCGGGGAACCGCTGGGGAAGTTTTTTTCTTTTTTTCTTTCTCGACCCATAGATGTGCGACAACACCTGGCCTCACTTCGAAGCTTTGCCTAACCGAGTCAGCGCAGGATAACTTGATGAAAACCGAGGGTGAATTTTCATTTAGCAAGTCCCTTGATACATATATTGTCTTGGCTGCGTGCGCGCATTCAAATAAGAGTTGTCTGGGGACTGAGAATGCGCGGGTGCGTGTTGTCTTTGAGACGTCTGAGTGAGCGGCTTCGACGTTTCAGATGCTCTTGCTGGCGATCTGTCCGGAGGTTGCCCATGGTTCGCAGCCTTCAAGTCAGACAAACTGATTTTTTAGGAAAGTTTTGGATTTGCTCCGATATCGATTCTTTCACGTTCCTGGTGGCAGCAGTCGAGAATCAAGCCAAAATTCAATGGCGTTGCGGCATGATAACTTGAGACTAGGTACCATATTCGTTGTGTTATCAAAAGGCTTCTGGCATTGCCTACCAGGCCATCAAAAAAAATCTTTGCTACAAGTCCGGAAACCATGGGACAACCTTCCCAAAAACAAAGTGCAAAAAAAAAGTGTGTCGTAATGTGCCAAGCTGTCTCATATGAAATATTTCTCTTACCTGGTCAAATCTGTCATGTTGTCGTATATTCTGTCGTATATTCCTCCTCCCTCTTCGTTTTCTCTCTTTTCTGTCGATGTTTTCCTCCTCTCTCTTTCATGTCTGTCGATGTTCCCATATTCATATCCCCTTTTCGTCTCAGTCGTATTCAATTCCTGGATTTTTGTCGAATTTTTGCCGGGTTCGACCCTAGGACCTTCACCTGGTTAGCGCTTGACCAACTAAACCATGCAGAGTGGAAGAGACAGGAGGCGAGACAGCTTGGCTTGAGACTTTTTATTGTTGCTTAATAGACAGCAATTGCGATTGATAATACTCTGTTGGCTTTTGGGTTCAAGGTGGTCCTCTACCTTCTCACTCCTTGCGCCCTCAGACCTCCTCCTCAAGCCATCACACAACTCAACTCCTTCCCTTCCACCCATTTCTGAATATTCTGCACATTCTCCCCATACCACCCCCTCAACACCTCTTCCTGCACATACCCCATATGCGGACTCAGCACCACCCGCGCCCTCCCCCCCGTCCCCCACTCCAAGCTCCTCCACTCGCTATCACCTGGCAACGGCTCCGTCTCATAAACATCCAGCGCAGCCCCCCCAATCTTCCCCCCTTTCAACACATCGAGCAACGCACCCTCATTAACCAACGGTCCCCTCGACGTATTAACCAACAGCGCATCCTTTTTCATCAATGCCAGTTCTCCCGCGCCCACTATGCCGCGCGACCGCTCACTTAATACGTAATGCACACTCACCACATCTGCGCTCTTGAACAATTCTTCTTTGCTTACGACTTTGAATACTTTTTCACCATCTTCTCTTTCCACAGTCAAGCCAGCATTGCGTGCCCGCTCATCAGCACCCTCCTGCGTCAAATTCTCGCTCCAGCAGATGATCCGCATTCCGAACGCAAGATGCATGATCTTCGCGACCGCAACTCCAAGTCTGCCCAACCCGATAACGCCGAATGTCTTTCCGCTCACACCGGTGGCGAAGGTGCTTTGCCAACCAGCATTGGCTTTCATGTTATAGTCATCCTGAGCAATATTCCTCGCCAGCGCCAAGATCAACGCCACAGTATGTTGGGTTGTGCTATCCGGCCCTGCTCCTTTACTCTTATTTGTCGTTCCAGCAACCGTAATGCCAAGTTTCTTGCAAGCTTCGAGATCCAGTGCTGCGTTGCGCGTCCCAGTCGTAAGCAGTAACTTTAAATTTGGCAAGTTGGAGAGCAGATCGGCGGGGAAAGGAGTTCGCTCGCGCATGGTGCTGATGATGGTGAATGGTTTGAGGCGGGCGATGAGGGCGTCAAGGTTTTCTGAGGATGTGGGCCAGATGGTGGAGTTGAAGACGGTGGTGTGGAAGGAGGTGGAGGGGAGGGTGGAGAAGATGGTGGGGGAGAGGCTTTGGTAGTCGTCGAGGACGGCTATTTTGATGGGGGTGGGTGGGATGGGAGGCATTTTGAAACTGAGGTGAAGGTGAAGCTGGTCGTTGCTATCGGGGACAGATGGAGTTGGTGTGAATTGTAGCAGATATGGTGGGTAGGAAGAGTCGTTTGGAAGATTGGGTGTAGGTGAGGTTACTGGATCGTAAGAGCCGCTTGGTACTTTGAGGTTTGAGTACTCGAACGGTGACAGTGGACAGTAGGTGTTTGTAAAAGCCGTCTGACTGCCGATCCTTTGACTTAGTTACAGTTTATTGAAGCACATAACCAAAGATTCCATACATGTAGGTAACGAGAGGAAGTTGACTTACATCTGAATTCGGACTAGGAGAATACGTGAACTGTCCGACTGCAGTAGTAAAGATGGGAGTGAGGAAGCTCCGCTTTGAGACTATTCAGACGTAGCACACAGAAGCCACTCTAGGAGATACGGAGATGGTCACATTAAGATCATTGAAGCGCATACACACCGCAGTCCACAATATTAATAAGAGCAGCCCCGCGATCAGATGTGGGAACTTTGATATTGCATCATCCCAGTAGCTCGCCGACACCCCTCTCGGAGAGCTGACCGGCGCTACTCAACGGCGTCAATTCCGCAACCGACGAACCGACGAACAGGATTTCCTCAAAAGCGAGAAGTGAAAGTCGAGGAAAACGTGCACTATCAACTTGAACATCACGAAGCACAGGAAGATGCGAAAAAGAGGTAGCAGATAGGCAGATGACTTCAAATCCAACCTACTTGCAGAAGATATCGAAAAAGGATCGTAACACGACAGAGAGCAGACATCAATGACTTATGCCTTATTGAGTTCAAGTTCTTCCGTCAAATAGAGTCCGGTTGACAGCGGCACCGAAAGCGTTAAGCATCGTAAAGTTCGCCCCTTCCACTGCCGTGAGTGGAGCGCATCAATCGGGGATACTGGAGCCGATCGTCTGCAGGTCTTGCCCCGCCATGGCTGCCATATTCATGCATCTGCGGGTAAGGACGACCCCATGACAGCGAATAATGGATGGGCGCCGGCTATCACTGATGCCAATGCTCCACCACCGCTTGAATCGTTGGGTGATATTGATGCTTGATCGTTGACGACGAGGGGCAGGTGCAACGTTTCAAGTCATACTCTTCGATCCCCAGATCAATCCGTCGATCAAGGCTTGCTTTATATATTCGGCAAGAGCGGCGTCCTGGGAGCTTTCTTCGTGCTGTCTGTTTTATCAGTTCATCCCGAGATACCCTCATACATTTGCTTTCCCTACCCGGGTGAAAGATAGCTCAAGAGTGTCGAAGCTAGAAGACACAAAGGACAGAGCAGCACGACCATCAAGAGCAAATCGATTCAAGTTAATATGGCTCCCTCTGCTTTCTTCGACTTACCCGCGGATACGATGGTCAAACCATCAAAGGCCAACATCGGTGTCTACACAAACCCCCAGCATGATCTCTGGGTCGCCGAGGCCGAGCCTTCATTGGAAAGTGTGAGCTCTGGAGAGAGCTTGCAGCCCGGCCAGGTCACAGTTGGCATCAAGAGCACCGGAATTTGCGGGTAAGTGTACCTAGAAAATGATACGACCATGTGTTCATCTCAAACTGACCTATACATCTAGATCAGACGTCCACTTCTGGCACGCCGGCTGCATCGGCCCTATGATCGTCGAAGACACCCATATTCTCGGCCACGAATCAGCTGGTGTCGTCCTAGCCGCTCATCCATCCGTGGAGCATCTCAAAGTCGGAGATCGAGTCGCTATCGAGCCAAACATCATCTGCAACGAGTGCGAGCCATGTCTAACGGGGCGATACAACGGTTGCGAGAGAGTGCAATTCCTCTCCACACCTCCAGTGCCGGGTCTGCTGCGCCGATACGTGAACCATCCGGCTATTTGGTGCCACAGGATCGGCGATATGTCATTCGAAGATGGCGCATTGCTTGAGCCTCTCAGCGTGTCGCTGGCTTGTATGCAGAGATCTGGCGTAGCGCTAGGAGATCCAGTGCTGATCTGCGGTGCTGGTCCAATTGGTCTCATCACCCTCCTCTGTGCCCGCGCAGCAGGTGCTGAGCCAATTGTCATCACTGACATCGATGAAGGCCGCCTGGCTTTCGCAAAGAAGATAGTTCCTTCAGTCCTCACTTATAAGGTAGAGAGGAAGCTGGCAGAGGAGATCGGAAAGGAGATTGTCGCCGCCATGGGCGATATCGAGCCAGCCATCGCTTTGGAGTGTACTGGTGTCGAGAGCAGTGTCTCTGCTGCCATCTGGGCTGTCAAGTTCGGAGGCAAGGTCTTCGTGATCGGTGTTGGCAAAAATGAGATGAACATCCCGTTCATGCGCTTGAGCACCCGAGAAATCGACTTGCAGTTTCAGTACCGGTACTGTAACACTTGGCCCCGGGCTATCCGCTTGGTCAAGAGTGGTCTCATTGATATGAAGAAGCTGGTTACGCATCGATACCAGCTGGAGGATGCGATCAAGGCATTTGAGACGGCGGCGGATCCAAAGACTGGGGCGATCAAGGTGCAGATCAAGAGCGATGATTAGGGAGATGGCGGAGGGAAATCGAAGACGGTATTTTTCTGTGTCATGGCTTGAGTCTGGAATGACTTTGTATGGCTATAGTTCGGTATATATAGGGATTCGAATGCCACGATGGTTGAACTTGAGCTTGCTGTCATTCTGAATTGCTTTTTTCGTAAGTCGGTACAGTCCTCAACACCTAGGTAAGTAAGCAGAAGCTCAGTAACCAGAAGATTTCGTGAAAGCTGGCGACAAGCCAGGTAAAGGTATTCACGGGACAAGGACAAAGAAGTTGATCTGTTGGTTCCTGGTAATTAAAAGGTCGAAAAGCTTGTCCTTGAAAAAAATAAAAGGGCGAAGCTCTGAACTGCAGCTGCGGAATAGCTCGGCTCCCCGTTGCTGCTGACTAAGGAAAATCTTTCCGAAGCGATCACAAAAACACCAACCTCATCACCGCCGCGCCAGCTCCCAGCTTCCAATTGCGCCGACGTCACTCCTCTCCCGCCATCCACAACGCCCTCTCTCCATCCTCGCGCAGCCCCAATTCCAGAAAATGTCTATGTTTGCCTCGCGCACCGTGTTGCGCCAGTCTGCCCGACTGACTGGCCGCTCCGCCCGTCGCTTCGAATCAACCACTGCTAAGGCCACTGAAGCTGCCAAGGACGGTGCTGCTAAGGCTGCTGAGACTGCGAAGAGCGTCCAGAGCAAGGCTGCTGAGGGTCTGACTAGGGTTGCAAGTGCTGCTGGTCCTGCTATTAGCAATGCGGCCCAGGGACTGAGCAAGACGCTGGGGAAGATTGGTGGAAGGACGGGAAAAGTGATTGCTTTTGTTGAGAGTGAGTAGTGCTGAGATGCTCTGAGTGATGCGCCGTGAGCTTGGTGGAGCGTTTGAAGGCGGAGTTGATGGATTGTTGCTAATGCGAGCTGTTTTAGGACAAATTCCCCCAGCAATCTACTACTCGAGAGTTGGCTTGGAGCTTGGAAAGCTGATATTCCAAGGACAGAAGATGGCACCTCCGTGAGTATCTGAAACTACGGCAATCAAAGAGATATATAAAGCTGACGGTCAACGCGACAGTCCACTTGCAACCTTCCAATCATACTTCCAACAAGCCCTCAAGAGCCTCCGCAACCCCTCCGCTCTCCTCAGCCAAACCGCCCCCAAAGCCGGCAACGCCACACCCTCCAACGTCATCAGCCAGATCCGCAACCTCAACGCCTCCCAACTGGCTGCCGGCGGTGTCGTACTCGCAGAAGTCCTGGGTTTCTTCACCATTGGCGAGATGATTGGCCGAATGAAGCTTGTTGGCTACCGGGGCGATACCGGTGCTCACCACTAGATGGAGTCAGGGAGTGGGGATGTGAAGGAAGGTTAATGGGCTCAAAGAGGTGGTTTTAGAGGATCTTGGGATAGGGTGGAAGTGCTCCGGTGGTCCCACTTGAAATGCCAGGTTGTTGATATGGTATAGGGGGCTGGGAGGACTGGTATACCATTCTTGTAGAACAGCGCTCTGCAACACATCGTTTTTCCTTTGTCGCTTGTACATCACCAGGAACACTGAAGCTGCACGGTGCAGTGTGCTTGTCATTGGCTGAGCAGCTGTGGAGATCTGTTGATGCATTTGTGTACAGAACCCAGTTGGAAGCTCTCAGACCCCAATCTCCAACATGGCCCGGAAAGAGAAGTTCCAATGGTTCAACATAGGTAAGTCGCCTAAGAAGGACCTTTTACTGTGCACACTTTGTCTGATTGACTGATGAGCACTCTTTTTTAAATTCACGAAAGGTAGGTCGAAAGAATCTCCACAGTTCACACATACATGTAGTTCACGGTCTCTCTTACATGACGTCCCTGGTTCACGCAGCAATTCACGCTAAAGCCAGAAAAAGAAAAGAAGAGATATGCATGTATCCATTCCTTTCGAGTCATATCACAACGGCGAAATTTGTGACTTGTCTGATTGGCAAACGAGCACTCTTTTTCAAATTCACCAAAGGTATGGTCAAAATCATACAGTATTCAATTCAATCTCTCTTCCACGATGTCCCTGGTTCACGCAGCAATTCACGCTTTAGCTTAGCGGCTTAAGCCCAAACAAGAAAAGTTATATGCACTTACCCGTCCCTTTTGAGTCATATCACAAAGGCTATCAGTTACAAGGTAAATGGCAGCAGGTTCAAGAGTTCACGCGTTCGCCGTTCAACACCCGCAACACCCGTGCCGTCCCGATTAGGTTCGACTTGCATGCACTCTACAGTTTTCAAGCAGGCAGCAAAGCCAAGGGGCAACGTTCCCCAAGCGAAGCTCTACCAATGGCACTTATCGATGATTACAAGGTGCAGTTCGAAAGAAATGGAGAAGATATAAAATCTCCGTCTGTCGCTCCTTCCTTTAGACACTCTCGAGAACTGTCACCGTCTTATACCTTCTTTCCAACAGGTCGAAGAGTTTTACAGCAAGTGATTCGTGGTGTCGATACTAGCATTCAGATCTGAGGTGAGTACCAGCTCACCGCGTTGTTTGCTGCGCAAAGAAACATGCCCTCTCCTTCTCCAAGCGATGAGTGAAGTGTCACCGATTCATGGTGACGACTGGATGTCTGAACACCAGCAAAGTGCTCCTGTACAGGGACAACAATTACTATTAAGCTTTCAATACTTACAGAACAAAAATGATTCAAAAATCGCAACGTGTCAATTCATGAGAGTGTTTGTTGGTTGTTTGTTGTGCTGACATGCAAAACCTACCTATCACGTCCCAAATCACGTTACTCCCTTGTTTGCACCCAATCGCATCGCTCTTTCCGCTTAACTTCCCGGGAAAACATTCTGTTGATGCCGCCTAGATCCGGTCTTGTTTACCGCCGCCGTGTTCACTGCCGCCCGCCTCTTCACACCTGCACCTCTCCCCAAACACACCTCCTCCGAACGGCATCACCGACACCATGATGCCAATCAAGCTAGAAGAGGGTGAAATCCTCGAGGACGTTAGACCTCCCTCCAGCCCTAGCGTCACGATGCCTCTCCAGCATCTCCCCAACGGCGCCCGCCCTCCTGCTGCTCGCCAGCAGTCCGGCGGTGCAGCTGCTGCCTACGCTACCTACGCTGCCTACCCGCAGTCCAAGGGTGCAGCTGCTGCCTATGCTGCCTATGCTGCCTACGCTGCTGCTGTCCCCTCCACCGAGGTCAAGCCCGGTCGCAAGGACCTTGACAAGCTGGGCGCCCGTTCGTCTGCTTCCTCGCGCGATGTCAAGCCCCATGGCGAGGTTCTTGACAAGCTGGCCGCTCGTCCATCTGCTTCCTCCAGCAATGTCAAGCCCCGTCGCGAGGACTTGGACAAGCAGCTCACCAAGCCATCTGCTTCCTCCGAACTCGGCGGCGCAGCTTCTTCTGCTTCATCCTCCAGCGGCACCGAGCCCAAGCCCAGGAAGATGGCTACTGAGGCTTCATCCTCCAGCGGCATCAAGCCCAGCCGCGAGGATATCGACGAGCTGCTCGACGAGCACCGCGCTCCGCCCACCTACACCTCCGCTTCCAGCTTGACCGCAGCTGATGCCAAGAAAGAGGACCGATCCCAGGCATCGCAGGCCAATGGCACCAAGGATCCCAAGCGACCACAGCCAACCACAATCCTCTCCAAGAGGTGCCAGGCCATGGGCTTCAACCCCCAATTCTTTCAGGAGTCGACCAGTACCGGCTGGATTGGCATTGTTCAGATGGAGAGTCTCCGTGTCGAGACCGGCTGCTACAAGCTTCCTACCCAAGGGGAAGCACGCCTGGAGATTGCTCGCATGGCGTTGAAGGTCTTGGAATCCCTGGCGCTCAGGGGGCGCCAGGGACGGAAGGAGATCAACAAGCTGGCCCCGACCCGCTACGTCAGTGACAGCAATGGCCTTTTGTTGTTGACGCCGAGCATGAACAATGCTGGAGGAGCAACTGTCAAGGCTTCTGGAGGTGTCCATTCTGACTTGAAGGGTCCTGAACTGAACCGTACCCAACGCTCGATCCCCGCCACCCATGATCCAAGACTCAACGCTCCCAGGGGTCCAAGAAGCATAAATGCCGGTTCTGCCAACATCGCCGTCGGCTACGGTGCTACCACCACCGGCACTGCCAACCTGCCTGGCAACATCAAGCCCGCCGATGTCCCCAAAGCCGTCTCCGACGCTCTCAAAGCTGGCCAGTTCACCTTCAATCTCCCGGGCAACGCGACTGTCGAGGTAGCTGCTGCCTACGGTGAAGCCTTCACGGCAATCTTGACGGGCGAGCTCAGAGAGCGCCATGATGGTCGTCGCGGTCGCCGCGGTCACCGCGGTCACCGTCACGGTCACGGTCGTGATGGTGCTCGCGGTGATGGCGGTCGCCGGGACCGCGACCACCGCTCGCGCTCCCCCCGCCGAGATGTTGACCGCCACTCCGGCCATCGCTCCCGCAGCCCTCCACGCCACTCAAGCCGAAAGTAACGACCTAAGTATGGAAACTAATGCTATGCGAGATCTCCGATCTTCGCGCATTGCATTGCAGGATACTGGGATTGGTTGTTCGTGGTTGATGATTGGTGGTTGGGCAAAAACATGGTAGTATCTCGTGCTTGTGGAGGATTTCTCAAGAGATGAAAAAGCACGTTTGATACCCTCTTGTTCCTACTGCTGCATAACGGCTCTTTTGCTTCCTATACGCGTCAACGGTATATCTGAACTGGTATCACCTGTGTTGTGGGAGGTGGAAATAGCTACAGATAGCAGACTTCGCGTCTTTTCAACGAATGGAATGGTTCTCAAATCAGATTGTTTATAGTGACTTTTGGTGACTCAAGAAATGTGCTTCCGTTTGAGCGTGCAAGACGCCAACAAGACATATAAGAATGTGAAGACATTGAGAATGGTACACTACTAGAGCCTACTTACCATACAGACCGCTTGAATGTAACGAGGAAGGTTTTCTTCTCCCTTGTTCCCACCACGCAAGCGGTCCTTTTCCTTTAAACCAAAACAACACAGACCCCGACTCTTTACCCCCCTTCTGACACCCAGTATCACAACGCCTCATCCTCTTTCATCAAACCCCCCTCACTTATTTCTCCCCTCATCTCAACCTCCTCTTATCCATTCTCTTTCACCACAACCCCATCCAGCCTCCCGATCTGCACCACCCCTCGCCCTCACATCTTAGACGGCATTCTCATCCCCCCATCCAACCTCAACACCGTCCCATTCAACATGCCATTCTCCAGTGCCTCCCTAACAAGTCTCGCAAATTCCTCAGGCTTCCCCTCGCGCTTAGGGAATTCCATAACTCGCTCTAGCGATTGACGTACTTTTTGGGACATCATGGATGTCATGCGGGATTGGAAGAGGGAGGGTGCTATTGTGACAACGCGGATACCGTGGGGGGCGAGATCGCGGCACAGGGGGAGGGTGAGGGAGGTTATGGCGCCTTTGGAGGCGCTGTATGCTACTGTTTGGGGGGAGAAATTGGTTAGTGTGGCTGTGTGGATGGGCAGGGAAAAGGTGGGAGGTGGGGGATAGAGGAGGGGATGGGGGTAGGATGAAAGATGGAGAATAAAGGGGGGAGAGAGCAAAAGAGTGGAAACGGGAGATGAAGATGGTGGGAAGGGGGGGTACCTTGGCCTGGTTGGCCGTCGAATGCGGCGGAGGAGGCGACGAGGATGCAGACGCCGTGTTCGGAGTCGGGGCCGTCGGGAGGGGAGCGTGCGAGGTGGGGGAGCGTGTGGCGGAGGAGGTCGATGCTGCCGCGGACGTTGATGTTCATTACGAAGTCGAAGTCGGAGAGGGAGAAGGGCTTTAGGTCTCTAGAGAGAATCTGTTGATTTCGTCAGCAAGCACCCCCTTCCAGAAGCAAACTTGCTGTTGTCTTTTCTTGTTCTCCCTGTCTGTATAACGTCCACGCCCTTTTTCGACACACAAAAGCCGGTACCGAGTTTTCAACGCCTCCGATCGATAGAAACAGAATGTCGTGTCTTCAGAACATGGGGGAATATGTACCTTAGAAGGAACAGCAACCCCCGCAGCAGCAACCACGCCTCCCCAAGCCTTTCCCGTCTCCTGCACCCACTCGTCAGTCCCTTTCACCGCCTTCTCAATACTCTCGGTCTCCAACACATTGCATTCAAAGAACCTCGCCCTCTCTTTCCCCAACTCTTCTACAAGAGCGGCGCCAGAATCGCTGTCTAGATCGAGAACGGATACGTTGCCGCCGTGGGCGACGAGGTCGAAGGCTGTGGCGCGGCCGAGGCCTGATGCTCTGGAAGGGGGTGTGTGAGAAAGCGGGTGAGAATGAAAAGAATGAAGGGGATTTTTGGGCGGGAAGTGGAGAGGATGGTCAGAGGACTGGGGACGTTTTTATGTATGTGTTGATTGTAGAGGGAAACGGTGGTAGAGATAAGGGGAGGGAGGTCGCCGTGCTGAAGGGGAGTATGGAACTGAAGGGGGTAAAAACAATGAGGGGACGGACCCGCCGGAGATGATGAATGTTCTGCCTTGGACCTTCATTTTTGACGATGCTTGTTGAGCACAGGTGTATTAGAAATTGACCAGGAGAAGAAAAGTACAGTAGAGAAAAATAGAGAATATTGATTCAGTTGTTTTTCAAAGAATTAACCTCACAACCTCAGCTCTTCAATAACCCTCAAGCATCATCAACTCTCCTCGACGTCGTCACAAGCTCTCCCCAGCCTCGGCTCAAGTTTCCACCATCCACGGCGCTAAGCGGCTAGACCCCGTCGCTCTTTCCCCGTTCGCGCCTAGCCGTCCCGCGCGCGATTGCACAAGCGCCCGTGCCGATTTTCGCCGGGTCCGTGTGGGTCGAGATAAGAGCTCTCAGACCCTTTTGGTCACACCGTCCTGCCGTGTCGCATATATGACATGCGCCAGAAAAACGCTTATTATTGACGTACTACGAGATTCCTTGATTCTGTGCTCCGGAGGACTCGACAACAGCTTTTATTTACACGAAAAACAGTTCCTGAGTGAACTATTCCGGAACGCGGCCGAGAAGGCGATTACCCCGAATCGAACGATTAGAGTGAGGAGGATCAACAAAGGAGACAGGGGGTAGGAATCAACAATCGTACGGCTTGATGCGGGGCAGACGACGAACGGCGCAACGCGAGCAAATTCATTCCCGGACGAAGTTTTGAAGATCCCCTCCTACCCGGTCGAAATATCCGCGCTGGAATCGAGAAGGGCTCTTACGCAGATATGCCACGGCCCAGAAAGGGCTCCGCCGCCAGCGATGAGACCGATGGCACGGTGCGAGACCAGGTACATTTTCTTCATGACTTGGAGCTGAAGGTGTCTGGCCGGAAATACAGGAATGAGAAGCGCAACAGCTAATCTCGTTCTGATGAACAGGAGCTCGGGAGCATGTACGATTACCTGGCGAAGATAATACTCCTCGGACCTAGCGGGTCTGGAAAGTAGGTATTCCTCTCCATCTTCAACCTTCATTTGCTCAACCACGGCTCTCCTAACCCCGTTCCCAAACACCCAAACCTCCTTATTCCCCATTACTAACCTCCATCTCCAACCCCACAGATCCTGCCTCCTCCACCGCTTCACCACCTCCACCTGGCGCCCCCTAACCTCCCAAACAATCGGCGTCGAATTCGCCTCCAAAATAATCCGCATCGGCCCCCCCTCGCGCCCCGTCCGCATAAAACTCCAACTCTGGGACACCGCCGGCACCGAACGCTTCCGCTCCGTCTCGCGCTCCTATTACCGCGGCGCCGCCGGCGCTATCCTCGTATACGACCTCACAAATCGCACGAGTTTTGAACAGTTGGGGGGATTCTTGAATGATGCGAGGGCGCTGGCTAGTCCGAATTTGACGGTGGTTATGGCGGGGAATAAAAAGGATTTGGCGGATCCATTGGTCGATTTGGTGCCACCCATGACGCCGAGTAGCTTGGGGAGTGTACCGGAGAATGTGTGGAGTGAGTTGGGGACGAGCTTGAGTAGTACGCCAGGGGGTGGGTATGGATATGGGGTGGGTCTGGGAACGCAACAAAGAGCCACCGTAGCACCCGAAGGTCGCGAAGTCACGCCTGCGGAAAGCAGTAGATGGGCAGGACGCCAGGGTATTCCAGTCACACTCGAGGTTTCAGCATTCAGTGGAGAGAATGTGGAAGAGGTGTTTGAGCGACTGGCAAGGATGATTCTTACAAAGATTGAAGTGGGCGAGATTGATCCGGATGATGCGATGAGTGGCATTCAGTATGGGGATGCGGGGTGGGGGGTTAGTGGGGATGGCGGGAGTGTGAGGAGTGGGGCGAGTGGGGTGGGAGATGGGACGGTGAGGAGGAGGAGGGGGAGGAGGGGCCCGATGGGGGGGATGAGGGAGTGGGAGGAGGTTTTCACGCTGAGTGGACGGACGAGGAGGAAGGGGGGGTGTTGTTGAGGTGGTGTTTTTGAGGCTGTGGAATAAAGATGTGTGTGTGTGTTTCGGTTTGAATCGTACAGAATTGGATGATGGGATGAGGAGTCTATTACTACTTGGGCGAGGCTTCTCGATTTCGAGAGTCTTATACGACAGCGATGACATTAGCGATCGGGATGCTTGGAATACTGTTTGAATTCGAGCGTTGATACGAGACTACCCGGAACGACATGGCCAATAGAACAGCGAGCGAGCCTTGATAGTCCTAATGAATTACGGCATCCGGTACAGGTGATCTGATGCCGGCTACCTTCTGTGTGCCTTCCAGGTTCTCAACACCGGCCCTCTATCGAAGGTGATAAGCGAGGGAGACCCTCTTAGCTCACCCCCCTCCACCTCTCAGCCAAAAAAAAACACCTCTAGCTGAGAGGTGGATGGGGGTGAGCTAGAGCGCTGGTCTCCCTCGCTTACAGTGGGGGGAAAAAGTCTGGGTAGAGTTGTTATTTAGTATATCAACCATTAGACTTAATAACTGCCTGATACCTGTGTCCTATAATAGAGCTCAATCTCTTTGAATATTTATTTACAATTGTGTCCCATTGTGCCTATGCCACTTGTATAAGCCTTTGAAACGCGTGGTTTGCCAGTTTTGGACTGAGTTTCAAGTTTTCTTTTTTAGGTTTTTTTTTGCTTTTGAGCTTTTTGAATTACTCCAAAGCATGTGAGTCTAAAAAGGTGGAGTAGGACTGCAATTTTGCTACAGCTTATACCTATTTTTTAGAATTAAATAATGCGGGCCCGAATAAATACCAGTGCTAGCTTTTAATTGCGTTTTTTTAAAGGGTTGGCGGGCTTAAAATCCAGTTTTTTTTAAAAAGGGACTCCCGGCGTACGCGATTGACTGGTATACTGATTTTTGCATAAATGTATAAAAGGGAGAAAGGGCTTTAATTTGGCTTATTTATATTTACTCTAGCGCGTTTCTAGGTGGCGCTGTCGCGCTTAATGCTAAGTGTACCCAGAGTTTTTTCCCCGTACTGTAGTTCCGCGATTGTCGGCCTTTGCGGACTTTATCGCACAATATATCCGTATCCTCTACCATATGGCATGGACAACACTTGGCTCGACGTTATCATTGGCTGATACTACGAGTAGCATGCGATCAGGCAGGTGACAGGTCTCATTCTCAACACAAGATATAAAATGCGAGCCCATGCCCTGACTCTTTCTCATTCACCGACATCTCCATACCCGCCATTCCAACCGCTCTAATCCGAAATCTCAAAAAAGTCCGATCCCTCTGCTCAACAGCCCCAGCTCACCGAGTCCGCTCTCCGAGCAGCGGCATCAACCTACCTCCAAATCTCCACCACCCTCTCCCCATCCCCAATCTTGTCACTCAACTATACGCACACATTCGCGCCTGCCTCCTGTTTCCCGCCTGGTGCTTCCACCGTCAACCTTTCACAATTCACCTCCCAGATTTTGCAAAGCCGCGATGTTTTGCAGAGTTTTCCTTTGACGGCGAAACAGACTTGGGTTAATCCGACGCTAAACCAAGTTACGATTTGGGCGGCGGGTGAGTTTGTTTGGCGTGAGGGGGTTACAGACGGTGATGACGAGGCGTGGAAATACAGGGGTGAATACATTTTTATACTCACTATGGATGGGCAGGGACGGGTGGAGAAGGTGCTGGGGTTTGTGGATAGTATGGGGAAGGAGAGGGTGGGGGGGTTGATGGGGAGGGCGAGGGGGAATCTGAATGTTGCTGGGTAGGGTAGGGGAGGGGAGGGAGGGGGAGGGTAAGAGTGGGACTTTGTGAGTGCGGGGGTTTTGGTGCTTTGGAGAGAGGAAATATAGGGGAAACGGAAGAGGGGGTGTGGAAGTTGGGTGGCTGCGCGCTGGTGTTGACTGTAGAACCAGGAAGGAGAGACGTGAATGGAGGAGGAAGGGGTCAGCAGCAGTCTTCTCGTCCTGGGAGGGTTAGAAAAGAAATTATGTATTTTACTTGGGACCCCGAACTATACTTGGCGCGGCATCTATTCTTCTTCGTGTTCATCCTGTGGGTGGTTCTCTATGCGCCCCCCACCAACAGATCCCAAGTCCCATGTTCCAAGTCCCCGCCCGTTGCTCCCTTTCAGGCTTGCCTCTCATACTACAAGGAGGAGAATAGATAGGGGAGAGGGCAACATAATTTTTGCCTTTTTTTTGCAAAAAGCCCGCAATAGATAGACTGTGCCCATCTACCTAGAAATATGGTTTTTATAAAAACTAGCCTACTGTACAAAGTTGCAAAAATTACTGTGCGCTTGCAGGCTACCCCTTTTTGCTTCCCACGAGCTCCGCAGTGGAGCCGGTCAGTTCGGAACAACTATTCCGGGTATCAAGGGGTAAATATTGACTTGTCTGAATGCAACAGGAGGGAGATTGTTCCGGGATCTCATTCAGGGGGAGGCAGTTTTCCGGAACGAAAAACGTGGCGCTACGAACTACGACTAGAAATCGCCCAAAAACTATCCGCAAAAAGTGCGCCTCGAACTCAAGAGCTGTAAAAAACGCAAAAAAAAAAAAAAAAAAAAAAAAAACAAAAAAAAAACAGAGGGGGGGGACCCCAGGGAACCTAAAACAATGGCCATAAATGGACAACGTGGCCCAAAAAAAAACAAAAACAAACCCCCAAAAAACAAACCCCAAAAATGGCCCCCCTAAACAAACACCTTTAAAAAACCAAAAAAAAAAAAAAAAAAAAAAAAAAAACCAAAAAAACAACTGAGGGGGTGACCGCCAGGAACCGTAATACTAGGGCCTTACTGGACCAACTAGGCCACTTACTCCACAACCAATATTGCGATTTGATAGAAGATGGATGCATTTATTTCTATGTACCTGTATCAACAATTATTTTTCTGCCACCCGTTGCACGTCGACGAGTTGCGCAACGCCTACGCCAGTCCCAGACCCTCCCGAGCGCCGCGCGGATTCGTCGATGTGCAACAAAAGAGAGTCCTGCTTCAGGAGTCCGGTCTTAATACTCTAGGGGCAGGCAGAGGTGAACTTGTCGACATGCAACAAAAGCTCCACCCGTCCTGGAAGACCCATTTTCCCAGTCCAAGCGAGCCTGCGAGGAGCATGTGAACTCGATTTGAACTTGGTCGACGTGCAACAAAACCCCCAGTTTCCGCACTAGTACCTGAATTTTTCGAGCTCAAGATATGCTTAAAAGTTAGTGCCGATTCTCAGCGAAATGCTTGCCTGACCCCACATCACCCTGTCCTCAATCCCTCTGTAGTACAAACCAGCTCAAACCAGCTGGAACTGCGCCCGACACGATTCCTGTACAGCCATTTGCCGCTTGAGTACCTTCTTTGCTTGGAAGCACAGCCTGCACAGCCTGCACCTCGCTGCCGACAAAGTCCTCGGATCAGAAGACACAGTCATCCGAGAAGCCCTCTTGCCAGAGGCCCCCCAGAAGTCAAGAAAATCCTGTATTTTCCAGGTACTCAGAAGCCTCCCGAGTCTGCGCTGAAGCCATTCTGAGACAAACAAGAAGCTCTCTTTGCCGAGTCCCAAGAGTCAGAAAGCCGGGATTCTCAAGGCACATCAAGCTTCCGCAGCTTCCGCAACAGATGAGAGACGGTATTGTTTCAAGAAGTCTTGGTCATTATATATCAGTACAGAGAAACTGCTTCAGCTGTGTACCTAGTCTTTCATAATCCCGTCTCTAACAACAAGACCCGAAATTCAATTTCCCATATCCAATTCTATATTCACTCCAATACTCGCACTATTGGCACCCCCAACCCGTCGCCCCGCAGTTCCACTCAGGACCAGAATACAGATCCAGATCCTTCAGCCGCCTCCCTCACCCCCCATCTGCCACCTCGCCGCTCAACCCTTACCATCTCCACCATCTGCACCTCCCTTCCCAACTCAAGCAACAGCCTTAACCCGCAGCCTAATCTCCGGCTTCGTCCACAACAAATCATGTCTCGAATCCCTCCTCCAATCCAGTCCCTGATTCAACAATTCCCAATCAAAATGCCACACCAACTTTGCTAAAATAATGCGCATTTCCATGTACGCCAAGTTAGTACCCAGACAGCCACGAGGGCCGATGCTGAAGGGCATCGATGCTTGCAGCACGTCATTGGCGAATTGGTTAGAGTACCAGGGGTGAGAGGTGGGCAGCCAGCGCTCGGGGTGGAATCCCCAGGGGTCGGCGAAGTAGGCGGGGGAATGGCCGTTGTAGTGGTAGGAGATGGAGGTTATTGTCTGTGAGGGGGAGTGTGTTAGGTTGGTGTGTGTGGAGAGAGGTGAAGTTGGTCGGGGAGGGGGGTGGATGGGGGTGGGTGACGCAAGTGTTAGAGAAAAGGGGGTACTTACACCAGCAGGAACATAATGCCCCTGAATAACAGCCCCAGGACTGACTCGCGGCAAACTGAAAGGCACAGGCGGGTAAATCCGCAAACTCTCCTCAATAACACCAAAAAGATACGGCAGCTTCTCCGTACTCTTATCATCAATCTCCGCCGAATCTTTAAAAGCACCCCTCACCTCCTCTTTCAACCGTTGCAGCACCTGCGGATTCTTGTCCAAGTAATAAGTCGTACCAGCCATCATAGTCGCCGTAGTCTCACTACCCGCAATCAACAGCGTGTTAGACTGCATAATCAAATGGTTCTGAAAATCATCGTCGTGCGTGCGGGCGAAGCTTTGGCGCGATTTGTCGCTGATGAGGTTGGAGAAGAAATCGAGGCGGTCATTGGGGCGGGAGAGGCGCGCTGAGACTTTTTCGGCGATGAAGGATATGTGTGAGGCGTAGGCGGCGATAATACGGTGGGGGATGAAAAGGTTGTAGAGGCGGGTGGACCAGAGGCGTCGGGCGACGTCGAGCCAGGCGGTGCGGGCGACGGCGTCGAGGATGCCGGTTATGTTGGGATGACCGCGTGCTGAGGGACGTTAGGAAGAGATTTAGTGGGGGAGGACGGAGTGAGCTTACCACTTTTGACGGCGCCGAAAGTCTCGCCCCATGCTAGGTCGCCGATGATGTCGAATGTCAACCAACCGTACCACTAAAAACAAGGGTAAGCTTTGCTATTCTCGCGAGGATCTGATGAAAGATGTTTACCTCGTTGATAGGGACGCCTTCTTCAGAGGTCCCATACTGCGCAAGTCGGTCGATAAACAAATTCACAAACTCGAGGACTACAACAGTCTGATCCTTGAGAGCCTCTTTGCTAAAGGCATGGGCCAAGCTCTTGCGCACCTCGCGGTGCTTGATGGGATCTTGCTGGCTTGCAACGCCAACATCACCTCCTTTGCCCTTGCCATTGTCGTAGAAATCGGACTTTAGGAAGGGCTTTCGTTTGCTGTTGGCGTGGCCGTAAACTTGCAGAGCACTTTCGAGTCCTACGAAGGAGAGATCGTTGGGAGCTATGCGGACCACGTCGCCTGGTTTCGTTAGAGAGAGAACGGATGATCCGATGAGAGACTCAATGTGACATACCGTATTTGTCGTGGAGTCCGGCAAGTTGGTGAACCCACCCGCCGTTTACTCTGAGAGTATGTTAGATACAGTCTTGAGTGTGGGGATGAGGGTATGCTAACGAGTTCAAGGCATAGTAGGCGTCTGTGATTTTCGCTAGCATGGGACCGGGGTAGTTTGCAAGAGGATGAAACCATATACGATAGACCACGAGGCCAACGATATATAGTAGTATCTAGAATGGCTGTCAACAATGTTGCATCTGGACATTGAGTAGACCAAAGGAGAGAGACTAAATGGTTCTCCAATACTTACTAGTCCAGACCCGATAGCGCCATACTGGGCTACCGTCAGATTAAAATCCAGCGTTTCAAGCATGATTGAGCAGGTGAGCAGGATACTGGGATGTCTGAGACAAAGAAACCAGATAGTCGAGGAAACAAGATGGAAAATCCATTGCTTTTATAGGAGAGAGAGACATATGGGAATACCCCGCGCGCCAGGGGTTGAGCAATGAGAAGAAAAGGACTCGGAGGCTGGCATCTATCCGATCCCATGCATGAGAACTGCCAGGTGGCTGCGTTTCTCATTGATGTACAGGTTGATGTACCTTTTTATGATCAACCTGACAGACACGAGGCTAGGACTTACAACAGCAGCGCAGTATCTCACTGGATTTGTACCCTCCGGCAGTGAAAATTGCCGCCTCGATGACATGCATTGTATCGGCAACGGCCTTTGCGGGGAAGGGTGGGACTCGCGGGTTCCTGTTGATCAATGTGGCAACTGGTCAAGGGACCAAGATTAGCTGTGGTGTGTCTCATGGGCATGCTGTCCAATGCAAAAACAACCATCATCATTGGATCTTGTCGTTGAAGGGCTCTGTCCACCGCGAGGAGTCGATTCCATGCGGCCACCCGTCTCCACGTATCGGTTTCGGGGATGGGAGAAAATTCCGTCTTGTAGCTGCCATGGTGCAACCGACAACGGCTTTTTTGGCGGCAGACATGTTGAAACGGATAGTCTGCAGGGACTTCTTTCGGGTAGATGATCCGAAGTCGTCTTCGAGGACGGCCAGAACAAGTTGGAGATGCAGCATGCACACTGCATGCGTGACCATCATACAAAGGAAGCGGTAGACGATGTGAAATATGTTTTCCGAAGCCGTATTGCTTCTGAAAGAGGGGTTTGAGGTTATTGACAAATGAGAAGAGGTTGAAAAGTGGGTCAATCGAGGGCAAAAGTAGCTCATCCGCCGTGCAAGGAAGCGCGCGGAGTCTTCGTACTGTGTAGCCACCACTTCCTCAGCAACCGAGAATGAAGGAACATACTGGAGCAAAGAAAGACCCAGGAGAGTAAAAGTTGAGAAGAAGTTGGCTTTTCTCCGGGGCAGACAGGTTTGGTTGCACTTGCACCTGCACCTAGCTCGGAAATACGGCACTTCGAGAGCCTCGAATGGCGCTGGTGTCCTGTTTCCTTGTGCCAGGTGAGTACAAGAAACTTGGTACGCCAGTAAGGTACATGGATACATGCAACATGCAATATCAAGGCGGTCCGTGTGATAATATCTGAAGTGGATGGCGCGAAGGGCGAGCACTGCATATCGGCAGTTGTTGAAGTGCTAGAGCTTGATATATGGCATGGTCGTGCCTGAGCTGCGTGAAAGAGGGACTTGGAAGTGACAAACATCAATGGATGGCAGCGGCACTGAGGTCAATACAAGGTTAGCGGCAAAAATAGCCCCTGGACGAATCTTTATCGAAGGGCGTGACCTGGGCGTCGGCATGTATGGCATGGCGTTATGGCGGCGCGAAGGATGACCCAGAAGGGCTTAGTGGGTGGCCTAGCGTCTGTTCATTACTACGTATGACCGCGGTCCAAGATACAAGTGACGCTCAGACGACACTCCCGTTTTCGGTGATGCCAGATATCGTCAACTCGACGGCGGCCATGACAAAATTGCAGAGAGCTGAGCCAGCACCGGGCTGAATCTCGCAGACCACCGGACCTTCATAGACAGCCGGCCCACTCTTCGACCCCACGAGACTAGCCTTCCCATGCATTTCTCAACATCACGTCTGTGGTAATGGCAATGCCATGCTTGGCCCGGCGAAATGCAAATACGGGCACGCGACACGGCGAAGCGACCCCAACACAGAGATGGCTTCTCCTTTGCTGCATCGTGCTGCTGGCCTCGGTGGCCTCTGCCATGAGCCCTGCGCGCATCGCAGAGTTGCGCCAGGAGACGCTTTCCATGTTCTACCATGGCTTTGATAACTACATGGACATCGCCTTCCCGGAAGACGAAGTATGGCGCACATTGTCCAACCACGGATTGAATTGATGAGCTGACTCTGCCCAGCTGCGGCCTGTAACGTGCGCGCCATTGACTCGAGATCGAGAGAATCCTGCCAATATCCAGGTCAACGATGTCCTGGGCAACTACTCCCTTACTCTCATCGACAGTCTCTCGACCCTTGCCATTCTTGCCTCAGCTCCCCCAGACGATGCCGGAACCGGACCCAAAGCTTTGCGCGACTTTCAGAAAGGGGTGAAGGACTTGGTCGAGCAATACGGCGACGGCAGGCCCGGTCGCTCTGGACAGGGATTGAGAGCACGAGGCTTCGATTTGGATAGCAAAGTGCAGGTTTTCGAAACCGTCATTCGTGGTGTCGGCGGTCTGCTCAGTGCCCATCTCTTTGCGACTGGAGATCTGCCAATAAATGGCTACCGCCCTCGACGTGCATCTGCAAAGGTCTGGAGTTTGTTCTCGGGTGAAGAGCGCCTGGCTATAAAATGGCCGAATGATTTTACATACGATGGGCAGCTTCTTCGACTAGCGAAGGATTTGGCTGAGAGGCTTCTTCCTGCCTTTTACGGCGACGAAGGATTACCGTATCCGCGCGTCAACTTGCGCCATGGAGTGCCATTTTATCCATGTCACCCTTTGATTAAAGATCCCAGAACCGGACAATGTACTCGCGGCGATAACCCCGAAATAACAGAAACATGCAGTGCAGGTGCAGGTAGTTTGGTTCTCGAGTTTTCGACCCTCAGCCGTCTTACGGGTGACCATAGATTCGAGCAAGCAGCAAAGAGAGCCTTCTGGGCTGTCTGGAAAAAGCGCAGTGATCTTGAGCTACTGGGAAATGGTATCGATGCTGAGAGTGGAATTTGGGCAAAAGAGTATATATCGGGAATCGGCGCTGGTATTGACAGTTTTTTCGAATATGCCTTCAAGACCCACATTCTCCTGTCCGGCCATGAGATACCTAACATATCGGACTCGACTTTTCAGAACAACGGTATGCTGCTTGATCCGGAGAGATGGTATGGCAAAAGCCGCACGCCTCTTACTGTGGAACAACAGTCCTCGGATAGCTTCCTGGAAGCTTGGGAGGTGTCGCATGCTGCGATCAAGAAACATCTGTATACTACAGACTTGCAGCATCCCTATTACATTAATGCCGAACCGAGATTTGGTACGCCGAGGGCTTTCTGGATAGACAGTTTGGGAGCTTACTATCCGGGACTGCTGACCCTTGCCGGAGAGCTTGAGGAAGCCATCCAGACCAACCTGTTGTACACAGCTCTCTGGACCCGTTACTCGGCACTACCAGAAAGATGGTCCGTCCGAAACAGTCATGTTGAAGGCGGTCTAGGCTGGTGGCCGGGACGTCCAGAGTTCATAGAGTCGAATTACCACCTCTATCGCGCGACAAAAGATCCCTGGTATCTTCATGTTGGTGAAATGGTGCTCCGGGATATCAAACGGCGATGCTGGACTGAATGTGGCTGGGCAGGTCTCCAGGATGTCATTACCGGGGAGAAGTCGGATCGTATGGAAAGCTTCTTCCTGGGCGAAACGGCGAAATATCTGTACCTCTTGTTCGACCCCGACCATCCATTGAACTCCCTGGATGCACCGTATGTTTTCACAACCGAAGGGCACCCGCTGATCATCCCGCGTAAAAACAATGCCAAGGTTACTAGGAAAGTGAGGTCTAGGTCACGTGACCTACAGCCCCTTTCCGCAAGGACAGACTCAGCAACGTGTCCCGTCCCACCACCCTTGGTCCCGTTCACCATTTCCGCAACCGCAGCCCGACCCGATGTCTTCCACGCAGCAAGTCTGACCGAACTACACCGCGTCCCCAACACCCGTCTCCTAGATGAAGACCTCGCCTTATCAAAACCCGAGTCCAAGCCCGAGTCAAAAGCAGATTCTTCATCCATCACTTCACCACCCCACACCATCAGCATCCAAATGCACGACTACTACCCCTGGACACTCCCCCGCTCCCTCATCCCCACCAACGCAACCTGTGCCCCCCTCCCCTTCCGCACCACCACCCTCCTCGAATTCCCCTCCCTCATCCCCACCTCCACGCCCGCCACTCCCCCCATCCTCAACGCGCTCCCCGGCGCCTCCTCTCAGCTCTCCGCTATGCAATTCATCCGCGTCGGCACCTCGCAAATCCTCGTCCAATCCACCTCTGGCCTAAGACTCGCTCTCGAACTCACCACACCACCAACATCTTTCGACGAGTCCGAAGAGTCGGAAGACCCTTTCGCACCGGCGCCCACTTGGCGAATTTACGAAGTGGGGAATTCGATAAGACTGGGTCGCGATGAGAAAATTCTTATGAGTAGGGATATGATTGGCAACATGCAGGACCCAAATTTCTCGAGAATGAGGGATCCGGCGTACTTTGATATTATCGTGCAAACGAGAAATGAGCCGCTTTTCAACGCATCGGATTTCGAAATGCCGGAACGAACAGATATTCCCGAAACAACCGAGTTGCCAACAGAAGGTGGTGCGCAAACGACAGCCGTGGGTGTTCAAGGGCAACCAACCCATATGAACAGTTTCTGGTCAAGTCTCAAGTCTTTAACGTCCCTTCTCCGCACCCCCACGCCACCTGCTCCCGCCCCCACTCCCATTTCCGCTGGCCACACCTTCACAACCATCGAAGCCATCGGGCCTATCGGCGCCGGCGCAGCTCCGTTGCCGGATTTCACAGACGTGCCGTTTTTGCTTCCTGGTTTCACAAGCTTTCCTGAAACACTAGAATGGAAGGGCGTGTTTTTTGCCGGACACGCTTGTGACGGGAAGCTGCCGGATGAGAGTGTGAGGGAATACGAGGTTATTGTGATCAGGAGGGGAGGTTGTACGTTTGATAAGAAGGTGGGGAATGTGCCGGCTTTTGTGCCGGGGGAGGGGAGGCTGAAACTTGTTGTTGTGGTTAGTGATGAGCAGGGGGGAAAGTTTGAGGATGAGTATTGGGAGGATGTGGATGAGGACGAGAATGACGGGGATGACGCGGATGATTTTGTGGATGGTGATGAGGGGTACGGGAAAGCGCATTCTGGCAGGCGAGATGGAGAAAAGTGGGTCATGAGTGGTATTACGACGCCCATGCTGGATGAGCCGCAGAAGACGCCGGGTGGGATGCCGAGGCGATATCTGGTGCCGATGGCGATGGTGGAGGGTGGGCGAGCGGTGGAAGACATGTTGAGGAGGGCTGTGTCGGTTGGTGCGAGGAGGAGGTATTGGATTGAGACGCAGGGGATTAAGATTGAGAATTTGAAGGTCATCTAGATCGCTGATGCCGGGTTTCGACGAATGACAGCAGATTCAGGGGATTCTCTGTGATAGTGAAGGATATGGGATTCCTGGGTGAATAGCGGAAGTGGCGGTGGTATAGAAGGCAGGGACGGCTAAAATTCTATAAAATACAGGAGGCACAACGACAGGTAGCATGGTTGCTTGGTTGCATGGTTGCATGGTTGCATGTTGGCTGGAGCTTGGAGCGAGGAGCGAGAATCTTGCATGCTTGGTCGAGACTCCACAGCATTTGCATGTCTCTCCAAGTCTGTACTTTACTACTCTGCGTTTTTCGCTGCGTTTTCATACGGCGATGTAAGCGATATATACCACCTTGATCGTATAGAAGAAATTACAGCGACGTATCGCCTTTGTCCCAACCCATCATTCCGCCGCCTGCTCAGTGGCCCCCACAACATCCTCTTTCTCCTCCGGCACACCAATTGGCTTGTTCTCGGATGCAGGAACTCACCCTGCTGGTGGAGGCAATCTTTTCCTTGGATTCCTTCTCACTCACTCCCTTTCAAAAACCCCAACAAATCATCCGCATCATCCACCTCACCCACCCACCAATACGCCACACTCGCTCCGTAGCCCCTCTCCCAAAACGCTCCCTCAAACCTCTCTTGGCAAAACCCGCTAAGTATACTCCCAATCAATCACCGCCCTAACTCTCCCGTCTCCGGATCGCAAATATGATATTCTGCTCGCCTGGGTCGTTGTGGCAAAATCACATATTCCTCGGCGTTTTCTCAGAGTCCCGGAGTTGCCAATCATCAGGTGCACTCTATGATGCGCCAGGGGGGTATCACGTGTCCAGAGGGACCTTCGAGCTTGCCAGATCGAAGAGAGTGGGGTTGGGTTAGGAAGACGCGAATTGATTTCCCTGGTCTTGACTTGTAGGTCTTTGCTCAAATCGGCCAGTGGCTCACGTTCCACATGTTCGGTGATCGGATGATACGCATCATCGTTTTGAAAACCAGCCAGAATCTTTGGTACAGGGATGGTGGTGTGGTCGGTCGGGGATGTTCCGACCAGCTTGAGGAGGGGTTATGAGGAAATTCGATATGGCATGTATGCTATCGAGGTACGGACGCCTGGCTATAAAAGAGGTGCTGCGGTGATCTGCAGAGTGCAGAAAGTCCTGGGAGCGGGGTGGGTTGGGGGCCGTTGGAGTGGTTCAGACGCTGCGGAAAAGAGGGTAGACAAGGCCGGGTATTTGTATCCCACGTCGCCTTTCAAGATCTGCTTATCATGGCGGCTATATCGCCACTGTCATGATTCATTGGACTCGCACTGTTGGTATGCACGGCCAGTGGCAGCGCAAAAGCGACATTGGGATGTCGGTGTTGGTGATACACGACATGTTGCAGGGCAGAGGGCGTTTAAATGGTTCGGTAGAATCGCTGATTCGTCTGGTGTCGCTACCTGATATGACAAGTTGGTCAGCAGGTACATGTACTCCTATTGATGCGGAAGCCTCACTTGTGTGTAGGGTAAGGATTGGGTTGAGGCGGACGCAGGGTCCAGAAATTGCTGGACACTCAGTGATTCGCAATTGTTGGTACAAGTGTACCTGGTAGGGTTGAGCCTCATTGAGACCGTTCCGGAGTCCGAACCAACATCTCTTGGGTTGATGTAGAGGGAAGGAGTATAATAAGTAGGGTTCTTCAAAATTATGGCTCGATCGTAGTCATATATGTTTCCCCTTTGTATCTTTCCTTAATCCTATTGCTTACTAAATAACATAATCACAGAAAGCCATTTAATTCGTACCGAAGTACACATAACAAAGATTCACAAATGGAATTCACGAAAAGCAGTTTGTCAAAACAGTTTTTGATTTGAAGGTTTTTGACCACTACCCAATCCTCCGCTCCCTTGAAATAAACTTAAAGAATGTTTGACTATGCCCTTGTGGGTAAAAGTCTAGTAAAAACCCAGTGGGAAAACCTAGACTCATAGTAGTTTTTAGTCTGCCAACTCATGCCTCTGCCAAACTGCTCATCGGATGTCTCAAAAATCGCGTGCCATGTATGAATCCACTATCCATACCCATATCCCATAGATCCGACCCACTCCAACCTGATCGAACCCATTCCACTGCCCGCTTGATCCCCTTATTTTCCGGATTTCTCGGGATCGGTGCTTGACTTGACGGCAGACTTCTCGGGGTCGGACGTTGTCGTTTTGACGGCCGCTTTCTGGGGCCGGGCAGGGGGCGGGGGACTGGGAGTAGGGTCCTTTTTGGTATCGTTAGCCTGTATTAGCGGTTCCTGAAAATGACAGGGCGAGGTAGTCATACGCGATTGCCCCCTCTCCGGCAAAACTCGCAGTCGGGGTTCCCTTCACGATCTCTCGTGTTGCAGGATTCGCATGGTCCGTCCATGATCGAGGATTCGGTGTTTATGAAATTGAGATATGAAGTATCGTTGGGTGGAATTGTAACTTGTGTATCTTGGTGGATTGAGAGGAAAAATTGAGAGTAGGAGGTGGATGAGTAGAAAGAGAGGCAGGATGGGACCCATTTATAGTTTTCGAATGAGTCGAGAGGGGGGTAAGAAGAGCCTCATCTGGGGTTTTGGACAAGCAGGCAGAAGCCCATTTTCCTTCACACATCACAATGAATGGTGGTTGCCTCGTCCTTACCGCTGCACCGCAAAGACGGCAGAGAGTCGTACCAACACGTATGGTGCGGGATGAAAGGCGTTTGGGCCAGCCTCAATCGGCCAGAAAGTTGGGATCTTGGAATGGCAGACTATTGGATAGCTTCAAGAAGGCCGCTACGGGCTGTTTCATGTACAGAGTCCCTTTCTATATGATAGGCAGATGACATACGGTCTCTATATTCGTATCAACATTTGACGCCCTTCGGTGTCGACGTTTTGAACCCGGCGTTGTTTTTTGGATGATTGTCATCCTTGTTGGCTGGCAGTGCCACAAGCATTTCATCACCAACAACATCTGACTCCGTTTTCAAACCATGACAACTATCTATAAATTTCAGTCTAAAGTAGACTGGGTTCAAGTACAGCGTAGGACATTGATGTATCAGTATATAACAGGACGAAAAGGCGCTTTTGACGCGATTATGACATCTGGTAAGCTGGGATCTCTACCAAATCATTGAACTAAATCACAATAAAATTGAGCCAAGCGAGAAGGGCGTCACTCGAACTCGGCGCCGGTGCGCAAATAACCATCCAATACAAGTACCCCATCTTCCTCTTTCTCGGCTACTACGTAGCCGAAAGACCACCCCTGACACCGCTGTTCCGTCTCTCAAGATAGCAACACTCCTTCATGACACATGCGGCTCAATTTGAACTCCCACCCCCCAGTCAAACACCAAGAAGTGTCAAGTGTGGTAGATATTTCAAAATACCTTCCGATCGTCACCCATCTTTGCCCCCTTTCTACTCATCTACGTCAGAATTTGAGGCTGACACCCACAACTTTGCGCAAAGCCTTGCTTCATACACCAATCACTAGGCGCCACGCCGAGGGTCGGCAGAGATGGCCTCAAGGTCACGCGAGAAGTGCCCTTGAGCAGCAGGGCGAACAGAGTTGGCAATAGGTCCAGCGATTTGGGGCGTCTAGCCCGGCCCGCTGTGCCCGGATGAAACATCTGGGCTGCGCCCGCCCCAGTAAACTGGTGAGGATTCAGGCTGAAATGATAGGACTCCTTGTTTGTGGGTGACGAAGTTCACAAGGTGCTGTCTTCGACACGACGACAATGATAGCTAGAAAAGAATTCTGTCCTCAGAAAAGTCGAACCTGGTCAAACTCTTGGTTTGGAAGCCTACACAGCGAAAGGAAGCAACGGAAAGTTGGTCCTGTGACGAGCTGGTAGACTGGCAGGCGCAGCACCTCCGTCAGGGACGTTCTGAAGCTGCTCCTACTCGCTCCTTGCGGTTTCTTCCATGCTTCACTTCCAATTCGCGGGTCCTTTTCTGTCCCAAACTTCCACACCGCTCATGGTAGACCCCTGAACTTGACTCTGCCGATCTCTCAATCCTGTCTGATGATTCTACTTTGCAATCCCTACCCGCGTGTGCATGCGAAAATGCGTTGTTCCGCCCCATGACCTTGCCCCGATTGGCGTATGGACGTTGGGATCCTTCACTAAGGTGGTATTGAGCGGTGGCGAAGTCGAACACCCTCCCGGGGAAGTGTCTCAAACGAGTGTGATTCGTGAACTGTAGCGTTGGTAACCCCTGGCCTTGACTCGCCGTCACACCTGCAGATGTCGCAGACAGTGTGATGTTAGCGCTTCTGGGCAGATTCTGGCTTCTGGCGTTATCAAGGATTCCTACCCAGACGGTTCGTGAGGAGTCCAAGTTACACCACAGGGCGTTGATGTGGACGGCTGGCTCCCGCATGAACGTTCAGAAAGCCTCGCTATTACCAGCCGCTGTCATGGGGTTATGCCATGATGTGTGGACAGGGGGCTATGTAGCCGACAGATAGGCCGCCGTTGGCGCTTGGCTCCTGTATGATCGTTCGCGGAGCCAAACCATTATCTCCCGCTGTCATGAGCTCATTCCATGATGCGTAGGTCAGGGGCTAAGTGGCTCCAGAATAGCCGCTGTTGGCCGCTTCTGGGAATATCCTGATATCTGACTCCTAGCATGGGTTTCTGCAGGAATGGCAGGTGAGTGGGAGCCCAGTTGCATCAAGGGGCGTCCAATGTAGACAGCTGGCTCTCGTGCGAGCATTCATGAAGCCTCCCTCTTCATGCTTCATGCCATGATGTGTAAGCAGGGGCCTAAGTGGCCCAAAGCCCAAAGATAGGCCGCCGTTGGTGGCTGACTCCTGTAGAATCGTACGCGACGCCTCACTATCACCGGCCCCTGTCACGGGCCCATGGTGAGTACGGAGCTACGCGCGCAACGATATGCGGTTATTGACGGTTGGCTCCTGTGTGAGTGTTCTCGTGCGGGCCCGGGATGTGAAACATGCTGTTGGCGGATGATTTCCGTACGAGCGTTCGTGAGGCCTGGTAACGACCAGTCACTTGCACCCGTCTATGCCTTATTGAGCACCTGAGGAGCTATGCGGCCCAAAGATAAGACGCTGTTGCCGGTTGGCTTCGTTGTGACTGTTCCGCTACAGAGGTCGGAAAGTGTACAGGTCTCTGGGCGGAAAAGTGTGCCTCCAGGATAGTTGGCTCCAGTGAGACTAGGTAGTATCGACAAACGCCGGCCACTATCGCGGCGCTTTTCCACTGGCTGCGCAAGCCTCCGAAACCACAAACCCGGCATGGCATCTGACAGCGCATAGCTGGCTGTCGCGGCGCACTGCAGTGGTAAGGAGCGTTGTAGTGTTGAGAGGAAGGTCTCCAAGTAAAGCTACTGAATAACTAGGTAATTACAGGGCTTTGTGAGGCTGGGGGCTGTTGTGTCGAGGCGGTCACGAGAGCGGTCACGGGGGTAGGCTTGTAGAGCAGTGTTCGATGATGGTGAATATCAGTGGTTAATGTACCTGAATGGATGAAGAATCTGCATCAATTTCCAGACTAAGGAGAATTCAAAAAGCTGTGGTTTAGGCGGCATAACACGACTCTGTTGTCCCGACCCCGGTTTACAACGTCCCTGAGTAGATCCATTGCGAAGGACCCCCAGGCAAACCCCGTAAATCTTGAATTTAATTCCTGGTGCTGTCCCATGCACTTGTCTGGCCCTTTTTTTTTCTTTTTTTATAAAAAAATATTCCTATCTGGTGCAGTGACCCTGGTGCAGTGATATAGGAAGCACGAATCGCGAAAAGCTTCGCGCTTCGGCAACATAGTAGCTGTGGACCTTTTTACAGCCGCCGAGTGTGTATATAAGCTCTTATTTACGGCCCAATCTATAGACAATTACAAAAGCCTTGCGAAAAAGAGATAACCAGAAAAATATACTCAAATTGGAACGCCTAGCTAAGAAAAAGCTTGTTGCTCCAGGAGAAGCTAGCCTTGCAAATGCCTTGTCCCTACTTAGTGTACAAAGAGCTGTGGGGCTTAGTCATGCGTCGGCAGAAAAGGAGAGAGAGGTAGGAGAGAGCTGGAACTCTGAGTAAAAGCGCATCTACGGCTACAATATAGGCCTCGCGTGACCCGGCACGTCATTTTCCCGTGTATAGATAGTCCTTGCCCTATTCTCTCCGAACTGGAAAACTTTATTCAAAGCACTTGGACCCTCCCTTTCCGCAGTTTCATCAAGTCCCCGCAGTGAAACGAAAAGAAAGACTGAAAAAAAAAAAAAAAGCAAACTGAAAACATCACCACCACATCCCCCAGCTTGCCCTCGATCCATCACTCTCCCGACTTCCTCGCGGGCTTCACAGGTCCCTGGCTCCTCGTAACCTCCTCCAAGGCCTCACAAGTCAAAAAAGGAACCCTCACCACCCCCTTCAAACCATCCGAGTCCCTTATACCATGCTCGCACGGAAACCCCGCCGCAAACACAATCTGCGCTGGCCACCCTTGCTTCTGATAATTCACACAATGCTCATACTTCTCCTGCACCGCCTTTTCAAAACTCTGCTGGCTGGCAACCGTAGTTCTGATCACAGTCACCACTCTGGTCACCGCAGGATGCGGTTGTTCGTTGTGGGCTAGGAGGTGGTTGGGCACGGAAATTTTCAGGTCGCGAGCCCAGTTCGTCAGGTGTTCCATGAGGAGGGCGTAGGAGAGATGCTGGGGCGTGATTTCGGAGGTGGGGATTGTGTCTTTGCATGAGTCTTTGAGGAGATAGGGGACTGCGACGGCGAGGCCGAGGGGGCCGGCTCCGGGGGCGAGGGTGCCGTGCATGATTACGATGTCGGAGTCTCCGAGGGGTGGGAGGGGTGGGAGAGGCGAGGATGGAGACTGCGAGGTATGCATGATCACTCTTGCTTTCTCTTCTCGCGGAGGCGTTGCTGTTGCTCGTAGAGCCGGAATGTGGAAGCTGAGTCTCACTGTCTTCAAAGGCAGCGGAGGGGACGTCTTCTTCCCCGGCTGTCTGTTGACAGGGAAGCCTGGGATTTCCATTAGTGACATAAGTCTGGGTAGTCACGGATACCGGGATGCACTGATGCGGTACACATGTGGCAGGATGTTGAGGTCATACCTGAGTTGGCGGAATGCAGCAGTGTCGTTCACCGTGATAGCTGGGTGTTGGAAAGTTTTTGATGCAGTTTGTGTGGGAGAGATGCTACTGGTGGGCAACGCTTCGATATATACTCGTAGTCGAGAGAAAATCTTGCAATCTGCGGACTCTGAAACGGGAGATGCTGGGTCAAGTCGACAAATTCCAAAGTTTTAAAACGCACGATTGCCTTTTTCACCCCTCAGTTCCACCTTCATCTCAAACTGACAGAAGCTAAACTCTGGATCCTACGCAGCTGTTTAGAAAAGGGGTAAGCTTTCTCAATGATTATTGGTCGCCCCAGAGCAGAGTAAGCTGCTTTGCTGCCATTACCCCTGCTGTTAAATTGACATGTCTTCGATTTCCCGCTCTCAAACTTTCACACTCTTGATCTTGCTCCCTTGCAAGCCGCAGCATACCAAGACCTTAATTGACTCAAAAATCCGTTATCGATCCCATCCATCCCCAATACTTTCCAACCACCCGTACCCATGACCCACCCACCGGTGATGATGCTAGAAGTCCGACGCAGACTTTGCAGATTCACAAATTCACACGTTTGCACATCTATGTCGACCTGCAACAAAACACAGTGGAAGGGATAACGGGAGGCTTCTATTGGTGAGAGCCTAAATCGTGACGGAGCCTAGATAGTAAGAGAGTTCAGTAACGGGAAGCCTAACAAACGAGTAATGTGGGAGTGACAAGGAGACACCTCTCTTTTACCTTTCCGTTCGGTCCGTTTAGGCTTTTGGCGCTACCTAAACTCAAGACAATCGAAACATCTTCTCCGTCGGAAAATCAAACCGCTTTTGTTCCTTCCACCTGGCGGTAGGAAGACCCGTCAACCTGCCTATCTCTGGTCTCCGCGACTCTCTTGGGTGTTCGCTCGGTAGATTTGGTTTGGAAATCGGAAAAAAGAGTTTTATCGCGAGCTGATATCTGAGTTTGGGAATTCGAATTCAACGAGCACTTGCCATCGGTCCCTGTGCGAACTGTGAAGTAAAGCAAAGGAGCCGAGACGGCCAATAAGAAAGCGTGAAATCTAGGAGATGATTGGCATGTGAGCCAAGCGTCCTAGAAACTTGAATAACGTCACAAAACTATAAAATACACTTTCACTCAACCCTAACGGTTCCTAAATCTCCGCATGGAGCCATGGGCCGCACCACAAGCTAGAGATCTCAGGAACAACACCCGGTCGGTAGCCAAATCGATGACCTGGTGAAAACTAGCCTCGCCAACAGGCAACAAATAAAGAAATGATTCGCTTCGCGTGCATATGATATGATATATGTACCATGTTGCTCGGGACGGACCGGGGAGAGCTATATGTTCAGCCCAAGAATGGCAGAACGTCGGATTAAAGCTCTCCGTATCGCAGATCCGGGGAGCCTTTCCGGGGTCCGCGATAGCCTCGATAGGCACGAAGCTCGGAGGGGCTCGGAGGGGTAAAATGTAGAGCGGGGCACGCCGGATCTCATCATGTCATTGATGATGAAAAGTACAAAAATAGATAACAGAAAGGGGGATAAGGAGATCAACAATGCCGAGGAGGAGACATGGCAAATACTTTGATGGACAAAAATCGTTTTTTCAGGGAATTTTAAATGCTGAAAGGGGAGCGTCAGGGGCTTCGGAGGCTGGAAATAACCCCGCCAAGACGTCACGTCAAGTGTCAAACAGCGGGAGCGCTTGTCAGGAACCAAGGATTGCGCGTTTTAGGCTGGCAGCACAGCTGTAGAAAAAGTTGGCGCGGAGAGCTTTCCGAGTCCGAGAGCAGGACTCAACAAAAAGTCGATGCTTCCAAAAACTGGCGGCGGGAACTGCACATCTCACGCACGCAATGCGGGGAAGCGTCAGAGGCGCGCAGGCGCATGTACTCCGAGAGCCCAAGATATTTCTATTCAATGAATCAGTGGTGAGCCATATTCTAAACGTATCGGTCCGGATGCCGCTTCTCGAAAAGTCGGTGTGGCGCCCATCAACCACTCTCGAATCATCTTCAATCCAAGGGAGCATGTTAGGCGAGGTGCCTCCCGTCTCCGACAAGTAGTAGCCCGTCCCGATTCGTATCAAACAACGTGTAGTCCCGTTTGATACACGTATCTAGCTTGGGCGAATTGCGACGGTAAAGGATGCTGTGAAACATGAATATGCCGCTCTATGTGATGTGCCAAGTCGACCCGAACGCCTGCAGGGAGATATCCTTTTTTTTTGTTGTATCGTGTTGAACTTGATGTGCGAATTGCGAATTTTGGGGGGTGATTAGGAGGAGAGGGGCTCGGATTGCGCATTGAGGAGGGTGTGGGTGGGCGCGGAGAGCTTGTCGCGGCCTTTGAGGAAGTCGAGTTCGAGGATGAAGAGGTAGCCCATGACCTTGCCTCCCAGCTTCTCGACCAATTGTCCAGCAGCAGCGGCAGATCCTCCTGTGGTGGAAATATCAGCATATGTACATAGCTCAGAAGAGGTTCGTAACATACCAGTCGCGATAATATCATCCACAATCAGCGCCGTCTGTCCCGGCTTAACACCATCCATCTGCATTTGAAAAAAGTCCTGACCATACTCCTTCTCAAACGCCGCCGTCTCACACGGCCCCGGCAACTTCCCCCTCTTCCTCACCGGCACGAAAGCTGCTCCCAAGCGCAGCGCCAAAGATGGACCAAACAGAAATCCGCGAGCATCAAGCGCCACAATCACATCAGGTTTCGTGCCGTGCGCTTCCAACACCTGCAATTCCAGCGCATCGATCAGAATAGCGTGCAACTTGGGATCCGCAAAGAGCGGCAGGATGTCGACGAAGTTGATGCCTTTGATGGGGAAGTCGGGGAAGTTGCGCAGGGCGGCGGAGAGGCTTATCTGGAGACTGGAGAGTTTGGAGGGACGGGTGGACACGGGTCCGGACTGGGGGAGGCGTCCCGAGGCATCGGGGGAGCTGGATGTGTTGGGGGGTGCGGTTGCGGGGGATGGGTCGGTCATCGTGAAGAAGAGAAGAGGAAAAGAGGAGGAGAAGTCGGGGATCGGTGGATGTGGAGTGGTATAATATTCCAGTGAGGTGGCTATGCGGGAAGCAGGTGTTCGATGTGTCTTGCTTGCAGAAATTGATTTTCGGGGAGCTTAAGCTGGCTGCAGGCGAGACATCAGGAAGCGCCGGGATGTTGGCCGGGCGGGAGAGAAAAAAATTCGATTGGCGAGAAATGGCTTGGGCGATCAATTTGGCGATAATTGATTGTCAAGTCAGCTCAGACCAAGCTCAGTTGGTCGTTCTTTCTGAGAATATGAATCAGTGCAGCGGGCCTTCCTGCGCCCGAAGTACTACTCGTACATGTATTTATACACGATGGGAATTACTAGAAACGGCGAGTTCTTTTACATTGATACAGGTGGGTACTCGAAGGGCGATGTTACTCCATCCAGCAGATGTCGTACGAAACCTGCTCAGATAGCGACACCTTTGATATCAAGACTCCATCCTCTCTGCCAGCACACACCATCGCCAGTTCATGCGAAGCCACATCCTCGACCATTCAGAAGCTCGCCTTCGTTTGCGGCTTCCCCGTCTTCCCCGTATCTTGAATTCTTGTTCTTGCATCAAAAAGCTGCCGCCTCGGCCTCGACTCCTCGACTCCATTTGATGCCTCGTGCACGAGTACGTACCTTCGCCTCAAACGACATCCCTCGACCAGCTCATTACCACATCCCCGGGACCGACACCTCTCCGTTGCGGTGAAGAGGACTTCTCGATAATCGACGGGCCCTTGCCGTGCCCGCCCGCCTTGCTGCCCTGCTGTGGCCCATCGCGGTCTTCGGCCTGTCGATTCCAGATTGTCAAACACGATCTCAGCGTACCACGTCCCCGCTGGCCGTTTGCGATTCGACTGTCACACGAGAAGGCAACCAGTGAGGCTACACCAAGTACACACACTACCTCCTGCTGATAATAGTCCGATAGCAGCTCGAATAAGTGTTCCATCTGCAAGCCTAGCCTTGTCCACTGCATGTGTGGCTTGCATTCTGCGGCCAACTGGGATGACAGGATCCAACACCACATATCACCATCACCTGTTTCTCACAACCTCGCGATAGCACATCACGGTGTCCTCGTATGCTACAAATGCGGTAGGTAAGGTGATGTTTCCCATCGGCTCTGAAACACGCCCGACGCCCACCAGCCAGTCGAATGCAGAGCCGCCGCTAGCCGGCGTGGTTGGGCGCCCATTCCAATCTCCAGATATTGGCCGTTTGCCAGACAATTGTGACACTTTTCGCGGCCACTTGACATTCGGGAAGAAGCCGAAATCTATTTGACCCATCCCTCCCGAAGCTATATGATATATGGAAGCGCGGAAGGAAGCCTACATTGGTGCATCCGCAAAGACAATCACCAGAAACCGCTCCAATGGCTTGAGCGAAGCGCAGGAACGCTATCACCCAAGACATCCGCGCTTGAAACCACCTCGATGGACTATGGAACCCTTCCTATACTTCTGCTCAAACACCAGATTCACCATTCACCAATATATATCACTGGATATCGAGAAGTCTCATCACAGTCACACAGAACTTTCACATGCTGGACTGGGGAATGCTACCCCTCCATCGATGGCCTGTGTGTACCTGGAAAGGATGGTGGGGTCGTGGCGTTTACGGTGCAACATCGAACTCCACGACCACATCGACTATCAACTGTGATAGGCCTTCGCAACACTGCGCCACTGTGTTTGATTTGTGGATCCCAACCTGTTAGGACTTCAAGAATAGCAACATACGGGGTTTAACACATCGATCCGCGCGGCAATGGCATATATTATTATGGACCGTTCCGGAGTCCGGACCCTTCCGCTCCTCGGCCAGATGCGAGAGTCCAGTCCTCGGGAAACCGTTTGGTCATCACCCGACCAGAGGACTCGAATATCTTCGTTTGCCTGACGTCTTTCCTTCCGCTGCAATCTGGAAATTCGAGGCAAACACACACATACATACCCGGCAAACTTGCCAGTTGCCTCACCGTACTGCCGGGATCCTTCCATCCAACCTTGCTGGTTAGCTCGAGTCTACCAACACTGGGTCCGGGGAACAGACCCGAGCTGTACCTCCCCTGCGTGTACATAAAATACCTCAGAATCGTCAGGGACATGACAAAAGTTTAAGTGCCTGGCCGTCATATTATTCACGACCACCCTCGCGCGGCACGATTTCTTCGTATCACCAACAGCCAATATACAAACGGTAGGGTACTGTGTACAAGACACCAAGCAAATTAATATAAACCAGCATCAACAGAGTCAAACGGACGGCACGAGCAAGTTCCCCTCGATATTGGATCGACGATCGTCACTCGGCACTTCTTCATCAGACATCAATCCCCTCTGCGGCTAACCACCGCGCTGCCGGAACGGGATTTGGTAAAGTACTCGCCCCTAGTAAGTACTCGCAGTACTGTACATGGCAATACGCAAATGCGGGAAATTAAATGCAAGACATCGTGTGCTGCAGGAGATCTGCACAAAACGCTCTTGCATGTTCATGGATTGACCACAGTTGTGTGTGAGGGTGTGAGAGTGTGAGAGTGTTTACGAATCACATGTTCTGCAGATCTCGAGGTGGAGGCCCTGGATGAGTTCTGATGAGGATTGTGATGAGATGGTGATGGTTTGGTGATGGGGATTTGGATGGAGCAGCGCGCTGCGCCGAGATGTTGCTTGCTGGTATGAAAAAAGGAGGTGAGTGATAGTGATAGTGACTGGTGACTGTTGAGGTAGGTATCAAGGTAAGACACTTTCGGTTCAAGTCACCTCGAGTACGATAGAAGGTGGTTGATAGTGACTACGAAGATTTTTTTTAGGGTTCTGAGATCGAGCGACCGAATCACACATTTTGGAAACGAAGCATGCGAACGCTGTGCGAGTTCGAGGGTGTGGAAAAGGAGGTGGGTGATCGTGATGAGTGATTAGTGAGGCCAGACAAGTTTCCTTTCAAAGTCGTTCACAAGTCATTTCACGCACCATGTTGGCGCCGGCTCTCACTGGCTAAGATGGCTGCTCTTTGGTGTTGTTGTGTTTAGTCACAATCACAATGGCAACGATCCCACCATGCAGGGACGGGTTAGGAGAGGGTTTCCTTCGATATCTGGTTCTTTGCTGTGATATACAGTCTGCGCGAGTCTGATGCCGCCCCAACTATGGATGTCTCACGACCAGTAAGCGCTGGTCTCGACTAACTGGAAGGAACCTTATCAACTTACACCTTAATTGCACATCCCAACTTGCACCGGCCGAGTATTCCCGGCGAATGGTTTCAGACTTCACTTGAGTCTTGCAGCAAGCAGTACCCCACCACGGCTGTTTCGATAGAGTATGCTCACTCTCTGTCCAGGACATCCGGGACATGGAAGTTAGCAGTCTGGACTCGGAATTCCCATTCACTTCACACTGACACCTCGATCCCCATAGCTACCTGTTCAGATTTCGTTCTCTTCAGTCATTAGTTGGGTTGAGTTGCCTTTCCTACTCTTTCACTATCTTTTCCCTTAAGGTAGCTTCATCTGCCAAATTCTGCTCTGCCCTGCTACCTGGTACACATATCCAAACCAAGCTTCCAAATCCCTCGATATAGTACATACTTATCGAGTTAATCTTAAAAATATGAATAGCTTTCATCACTAGCTGATGAAAACAAGATATTACAAGTACCTAGCTCGAAGTCCGCCCAGTGGAAGCTGTCGGGCGGTGGGAATCACGATGTTAGCACAGCTCAGGTGTGGTGTTGTCGGAATGGCGTTTGTTGGTTGTGATTTCCGTCCGGGAAATTCATTGGTTATAGCAAAGAGGAATCTCCTAATCTTCCTGCTGGTTCACCTACAAGAAGCGCGCGGCAAGTAGCAGCGGCGCGCCGGCGACGTGACTCCATATTGGCATTGTTTATAGGATTGTCAACATACCTATGTTGACAATCCTATAACCAATACCTTACTTTATGGTTACAAACCTCAATAACGGTTGAAAGGTTCTGAATAATCCATGGAGGGTCTTTCACCTTAGAACGTTTGAAACGGTTGTCGAAGTTGTTGAACTGTTGCCAACCGTTTTCTTTTCACCCCCCCGCTCCGCTAAGGTATGGCAAACTTTTTTCACATTCAAAGAGCTTCGAGGCTGCGCTTTTGAATTTCTAGCCCGAGTTCATACTGTATTTTCAACCCTTGATGCCGTCTTTTGCAATTCTCTAAGGCTCTTCTCCTCGGCTGCTTGCAGAATAATGTCAAGAAGACTTGGATGTCGGGACGCAAGAAACGGGTAAGAATACACTGCTATCAGGGGTCTGTAGCAGTTGGTTGATGGAGTCTAGACCAGGAATTGGAAGAGAGCTTCAAGACGAGCTTCCTTGTGAAGCTATTCCCAGCTTTGGCGCTAGCGGTGCATAATGGTGATGACTCCGCAATGATACCCACTTCCTGATGGTACTCGCTTCACCTGATCCTTTCCGAGCAGTAACTGGTCTGGAGACAGATCAATTCATATTGCAAGTAATAGTTCAGGACTTGGATGGCTGTCAGATCTCAGTTTGTCCCCAGCTAACTTTTGAAAAGAGAGGATGAGAGCGTATTCCCTCTACCTTATGTTGGACTCCCAGGGCAGGGCTTAACCCTAGCCTTGGCGCTAAGACTAGCGCAGCGCTCCAGACTCCCTTAAGGAGCTGCAGCTACACACAATAGATCACTATCGCTCTCTCATGTGTGACCAGCCCCCCCTGCTGTGTGACTGATACCTTACGCCCCAGGAAACCAGGCCAGACAACCCACAATCCAAAGCAAGTACTCCGTTTGAAATACATCTTCCAGCCAACCATTCAATTTCCCCCACCAGAAGCCTCAAACAACTCGTCCAATTCCTCCGAATCCTCGATAACTACCAGCGTACCATCCATCTCCCCACTCGGATCTAACCCAATATCGCCGGTCAGAGGCAGCTCAACCTCAGGCAACCCCCTCTGATACACCTCCGCATGCCCAAACATTTTTTCCACGAAAGACTCGAAGCTCTTCTGATCCGTGACAGCGACCTGTTTCCCAACAACAGGGAATTCATAATGCAGCAAATGAACCCACCAAATCGTATTCGGCCCAGGGAGTTTGTTCTCTTCCAAGAAAGCTTCCAGCTTAGATATGAAGATGCTGTAGTCGAGATGCTTAGCGGAGATCTGCGGGGCGGGAAGGCGCGAATTCGTGGGTTTTGTGAGAATGCCGGCTGTGATGTTAAACTGAGTCTCGGTGGATGGCGTCAAGGGGATGATTACACAGATCCGGGCGTATGCTAGAGGTGGAACGGGTGGGCTTTTGAGAGCTATCTCGCGGAGAGAGATAGGGGCGTCGATTGGGGAAGATTCCTCTTCTTTTTTGAGAGAGGTAGCGTCGTCAATTGGGGAAGATTCTTCTTCTTCTTTTTTCTTGACCATTTTGCTAAGGAAGGGTTTGAGTTAGTGAAATCTTTGTCTGGTGTGTGATGAGACTTCCATACCTGGACATGGCAGAATGCAGCAGTGTGGAATGTGTGGTGCCTCGGAATCTGGAAATCTTTGATGAGGCTTCGAGCTTGTGGCTGAGAGAGACGTTGGTGTCAGGGCGAGGAGAGATGTGGTGGAAGAAAGGGGCCTGAAGTATGATATATACTCGTCGTCGAGAGAATATCTTGCTGTATTTAGATTGTGAAGACGGGAAATGCTGGTCATCTTGTGAAATCGACAAACTCTGGATCTGTCGTGTTAACTCGAGATTAATTTTGTGCCCCAGGATGTCACCTCTATCTCGAACTAAGAGAACTGTAGGATCCTGTTACCTTGGAAGAAGAGTAAACTTTGGCTAGTTCATAAGGCGGGGTCAGGTTCACATATTGCCTTGAGTAGACTAGGTTCTTTTTGCAGCCATAACCCTGCTTTCGGATCAATATGCCTTCACTGTTGAGCCACCGGCTTCTCGCAGTTTTGAAAATCTTGGCCAGGAAGATCTCGAAACATACCAAAATTCGTCATGGAGTGACTCACAGAAAGTTCAGGCGGGTTCTCCGTCCTCGAACTCTTGGAACTGTGAACTAGTCACTGGTGAAGCCGCTTGCCCCTTCTCTGGCTTTCCGCTCGGTAGGATGATCGTTCAACACTGCTTCGTTACTTGCTTGGGGTTGAGCCAAGTGTTGGAAGCAACAATCGCAAGATGACTGATTTTTTAGCAACTTTTGATTTTAGTTTTAATCTAAGTGTGGAATAAGTTCTGCTCTCCGGAAATTCAATGATTCCAAATCCATGCAAATGCCAGCCAAGTTGTCTGTCCAGTACCCACGCGCTCCTCCACCCACGTCCCTTTGACCGCAGTAAGGACCGCAGTACGGGAACGATAGACAAGGAAAAACAGAAAATATCATCGCCGAACCCCCAAGCTTGCCCAATACCATTTAGATCCTCTTGGCCTCCTCCGAGGGTTCACAGTCCCAGGTCTCCACCTCAATCGCAGCGTCCTGGACCCCACAAGAGCCATCCGTCGAAAACCCTGCCGTAAACGAGATATCTGCAGGACCGTGTACCCTCCGGTACCTGACTTGGAAGGAATAGGATGAATCAACCGCCTTTTCAAAGCTCTGCTGGCTCGCGACAGTAGTATGGATCACGGTCGTAGTTCTCGCCCCAGCCAGCCCTTGTGTAATAGAATGAACCAGGTAGCTCGGCGCAGGGACGTGTCTGTCACTCGCGAACAGCTTTACAATCTCCATGAGACTGTTGTAGTTGAGATGCTGTGCGGAGATTTGGTCGTCGGGAAGTTGTTGGTATTCGGCTTTGAGCACAATGCGGATCTGGCCGTGGAATACGAGTGGCCCGGAAGCGGGGTTGCTGTGGAGGAATACCACAATGTCAGACTTTCCGAGGGGTGGCAGAGGTGGCAGCGGCGAGGATGTCGCCTGTTCAGGGCCGTGGATGAACGGTTGCTGGCAACTTCCTCCTGGTTTTACGGGGGCGTTGCGGTTCCTGGCGGACTGGAGTCTAGACTCAAAACCCCCAAGGGTAAGTTGGGAGGTATGCTTCTTTTTCGGCATGCTACGAAACCCCGTTAGTGACATGGATTTGGGTAGTCCCAGACATTGGAATACGCGATGGGAATACGGGTGCTTCCATACCTGAGTAGACTAAAGCCGGTGTAATAGAGCTCTTGGTCTGGTACCTGGTAAGCGGTTTCGAGATGCTCGTCAGGCGTTGATTGTTTGTTGTGCTTAGCGGGGAGTTCGCTGGGCAGCGGTCTGGTGAGGGAGGAGAAGCAGAGAGAAGGAGATTGAAGCGCGATTCTCTATATATACAGTCGTCCTTAACGGCGTAACCCACCCTTTAGCCAGCTTTTCCAATTTGCGCGCCGGTATCCCTGTTCAACGTTTGCCAAGATCCAGAGACCAGATAGCTATCTTGGAAAGCATCGAGATACCACAATGCTTGCAACAAGAATCATGCGCAGCGCCGGAGTCAAATATTTTCTAGGAGCCCAGTCGTTAGTGAGTTTACGACCATCCCTGTTTCAATTCGGCCCCATGCTCACCCCTCAAGAATTTGAAGCTCTCAATCTTAAATTCTTGATGCCTTGTAGAGTTACAAGTGTTACGGGGCGAAGGCCCCCTTTCGGAGGAAGGTTCCTCCGCAGCTATTTGTTTACGCGCTAGTACGCGCTAGCGCCTTAAGCGACCGGTCGGGGAGTCAGCCAGCTACTTAAGGTAGCCAGACCCCCGTCCCTCTTTGTTCTTTAGCTTTATTTATCTTGTCTTTACCCTTGCGTCGGTCCACGTGACCCCTCCTGGTGTAGCCGTGATAACAAGACTTTGGCGACTTGCACGCTCGTTCATGGTCCCTTTTTGGTAGTACACACTGAGTTTCACCTGACCCACCCGAAGACCCAGCAACCTTGGATACATTCGTCAATTCATTTTCAAAAGAAGCTGCCTTGGGCACCAGGAATTTCCCTCGAAGCCATCTTTGGCATCTCTTTCACCATTTGACTGGTCGAACTTCAGTTCTCCCTGAGACGATGAGACAAGTGCAGGGGAGCTTTGAGGGTTCCGTCAGTCAAGAGACTAGAAGGCCAGAAAAGGTAATTTAGAGTTCTGTCAATCAAGGTGGCTGGTGGAGGTGCGGGAAGAAAAATAAACTTGAGCTTACCCCTCGAACGAGTGATTCAGGACCACTTCAGAACAACCCGTCTTCCAACACATATGCAAGATTTGTCAGACCATTGAGACCTGAACAATGGCTAGCTCGTCAAAAACAGAAAGAGGAGCTCCATCTTGTGTTCCTTGAGAAACCATTGTCCATGAAGCTTATCAACTGTGCTTACAGGCACATTTACCTTCGATGTGCCGCTTCTCAATTCCCGAAACTTTAGGACCCTTGATCTTGCTGCCTTGCAGCATGCCCAGACTTGTGTGACTCACGAATAGTAGAGACCAGGGCCATCGTCGATCTCACATTCCCTGGCGGGGATTTCTGTTTTGACTTTGCGATCGGTCCGTTGGCCGTTCGGCACTGCCTAGCCATCTAGGCCACGCACTTGATTTGGAGTTACGGACTTCAGGCCACAGCTCGGAAGAGACCAGGGGATGTAGGTGTCGTCCAGAAATACTCGGCATGGAGGGTTGAGGATGTGTCTGGAGTGTGAGCCTCCTAAGTTTGTCATTTGATGCGGCAGCAGTCAACAGCTTCGAAGTTGTGGAGAGCGCCTGAAGCGAGCTGAGGGATACGATGAAGCATGATATGCAAGCTGATATCTCGAGCGACTTCATATTTCATGTGTAGCTATTGGCAGCCAATTGTGAAAGAGTGGATAAGGGCACAATCCGTGCCTCCAGAAAACCCAGACATTCCAGAATTCAAAGCAAGCTGTCCGTCGGAAAATCACAAGCTCATTTCTTCCAAGCCCTCTCAAGTCCAACGATACCGCCCCTCCAATTCATCAAATCTTACCATGAATAATAAGAAACATGTCGGTCAGGACGTCGTAAAACAGATCATCACTCATCCCCAGAGCCTCCCCAATCCTATTCGCATCCCTCCAGAAGTTTTCCGTCCGTGGTGAAAGGATGATATTGTTCCGAGCGCCAGAAGGCAACCAATAGAGGAGGAGCTGTACGGCGCCGTCTGTAGATCGCATGCTGGTCATATAGAACTCATGATCAATCGCGTATTCAAAGGTCTGCTGGTCTGTGATAGGCAGCCTTTGGACCAGAATAGTACCATCAGGCCTGTCTTCGCTATGACCGTATGACAGGTGACCCAGCTTGGGGATGCCATGTTCAATCCGCCAGCTGCGCCAAAGCCTCTTCAAGGTGTCGTAATCGAGGTGCGGCGCGGCGATTTCGTGACCGGGAAGGTGTCTGTATTCGTCCTTGAGCACAGGACTCTGAATGGCAAGGCTTACTCATCGGCAACGACTATATATAGAGGCATCTCTCTCAGCGTTGTCACTTTCTTTCCTCAGACCGAAAGACAGTTCCATTCTCAAGCCATACGTACACTGAGAAAACCAGAATCTACCCAGCCAACTACTTCCTTAAGACGCCTCTTCAAAATCCCAACCACACCCGAGCCGAGCAAGACTTTGACAATGGCTCACCAGATGACCAAGGCGGATTCTGAGCGCATCCAGTCGACCCAGGTATGAACCCCATCAAAGCATCCTCGTCGAGTAGTGTCCTGTTCAGATGCATCGCATGTCCAAAACCGAGACTGGCCAGTTCATGTTGCTAACGAGGTCTCTTCGACAACAGGACAAGGGCGGCAACTACGTCGGAAAGGATAGCTTCGCCTCTCGCGCTCAGGGTGCGGGTGATCGCAATGCGTACTATGGCGGAGGAGGTGGAGGAAAGAGCTCTGGCTCTGGCGGAGGCTCGGGCAAGGGTGGAGGCTCTGGCGGGAAGTCTGGCAAGTAAAGGCTTGTGGACCGCAGATCCAGCTTGTCTTCGAACTTGATAAGACTGCAAAGGAAGATGCGGATGAAAGAGTGTGTTGATGTTCGACGGAAAACTTGACTTGACTTTGAAGGAATATGCGGAATTGCAGAATTTTGAACTTTCATGGGAGCAGAAGGGCCCACTGCTCCCGTCCACTCCTTTATAGCAAATGCGAATCACTTGATTCGTCCACTTGCCGTCCTTGATGAAGAATCCTCGGTGACAATAAGATGGTGGTGATATAGATTCCAAGCAAAACCCCGCACCAAACAAGCGGTTTCTAATCCGCATTCCAAGTTTTCAGAAAGTGTAAAGTGCAACTCACAGTTGACAGTCCCTGGCAGCAGGCTGTTCTCCGTCCTTTAGAAGTATCTTCCTCATCGCCGAGTTCCCAAACTCTTCATTTCTCTTCAACGACAGTGTAGAGGCGCTTTCAGATGAATGCAAGATTGGACGACTTTAACCGGTTCAGGGGCAATGCGATGCGAGTTATCGTGGGATTAAGGTACAGCTCGTGCGACCAACATATCTGCAGGATTCAGCCGCAGGACACCAGGGAAGCTGAAGACAGGATCCAAATTTCGAAAGTCGAGACTGAAGGTTGTCGGTACTTTATCCATTTTGTTTGTCATGATGGAAAAAGTTGTGGCGGAGAGGAGAGAGGATGAGAAGAGAAGACGTCGAGCCAAAAGTCGGCCCACGTGCGCGCACTTCGCTTTCGTATTTTAGCCTCGCGCCGGTGTTTTGACGATCCCAAGCATCACCCCCCTCGAACACGTCCCCCTCCTCCAAATTTCAACAAAAAATCAACAAACCGTCTTCACCGCACGGGAGTATTGTTACTCGCTTTCGCATCCAGCAGTACTAGTACCCTTCTCGGCACACATCCAGCATCGTTCGCAGTTTCTCCACCGCCTCAAGAAAAACTCGGTCCCAAACACCCCACACCGAGATCTTCACCGTCCACCATGTACCTCGCAGCACCCTACCGCACCCAATAAATTCGCTCACCCCAAAATGCCTTCCTTCTTCGACTTCCAACAAGGCACCGAATCGCGCACCCGCCTCAGCGTCTCCGACACCACTCCCCTCCTCGGCCGCTTCCGCGCCGTCCCCAACACCGGCGATTTCAAAACCCGCGCACGCCGCTCTTCCTCGGTCGATTTCTGGAAAGATCTCAGTCGGCGCTCCTACGGAAGCTTGTTTGCTGCTGCGAATGGCGAATCTGAGGGAGATGATGATGGGGAGAGGGGGTTTTGGAATTGGCTGAGGAGGAGGGGCAGGGGGACTTGGGAACTTTGGGTTGAGCCGAAAAAGGGGGCGGTGAGGGGGGTGGTGGAGAGGTTTTGGTGGAGGTGGTGGGTTTTGATGGGGTTGCCGGCTTTGATGGCGGTGGCGTGGTGTGCGGTGCCGTTTCCGCAGTATGAGTTTGAGGATGATGATGATGATGTGGTTGTGGGGGCTTTAAAGAGGCTGGGGAAGGGGATAGGGGGAGGGCCGCAAGAGGGAACTGCTTGGACTCATTCTGGGCACAGGGTACCGGGACATGGGGAGGCGATTGTGGAGTTGAACTTCTGGTTCTTCCTGTTTGTCTATTATGCCGTGTATAACGTGACGGCATTGATGTGGGTCACGAAGGTGTTCAACATCTATTCTCTGAATTGGTATGTACTTCTTGATATTGGGAAACTTGCCTTCTTCGGTTGAAAACAGGGCTAACATTTTGTGTACGTATAGGTGGCCCAAGTCCATTGGCTTCCCCCTCACCTTCCTTTCCATACTGGCCTTCTCAATCACCCTCCCTATACCCCTCTACTGCATACCATCAACCAAATTCATCACCGAAATCAACACGGTCTGGATATGCTGGACCTTCATAACCATGGCCCTCCCCCTCGCCGTAGCCTTCTTCATCCTCATGTCTAACGAGCGCCACCGCTCCCTCCGCCATTCCCTCTCCGACACCCAACGCATCTTCACCTCCTCATGGTGGACCGGCGACCCCATCGACACCATTTCCGGGCGCCCCCACAAACACGGCCGCCGCGCCCCCATCCCCTCCGATGCCTACGAACCCGACGCCCCCCTGCACATCGGCTCCGGCAGCGGCCCACGTCGCGAACGCCGTATTCACAAACGCTGGATCCCCGCCAGTTTCGTCCGCTTCATGTGGTTCTGTCTCGCTCTCCTCATCGGCCTGCTCGCCTACGTTTTAGGAGAAGTATATGCTGAGATCTATTTGCGTACACTACCACACAACAACATCGAAACGATTTTCTACGTCTACAGCTGGGTCATCACTATCCACCTCCTCGACAGCCTGACTGGTTTTATCCTCGGCGGCGACGAAGGCCAGCGCGTAGGCAGCTATCCGCTCGGCTGGGTCTTCAAGCTGTACTTCATGCTCACATACCAAACCTACGTGCGCGCTTTGTACGCCCGGCTGCGCTCACCGTCGCAATTCATCATCCTCCAAGTCCTTTCTTCTTCGCTACTCATCGTCCTCACGCCGCTCTCTATGTCATCGCTGTTTCACTGGTTCTTGCAAATCTTGGGCTTGAATACACAGCCTTATGCCGATTATCGCAAATTCTGCGGACGGAATATTTTCATTCGGGGACTGGCCGAGAATGTGAGTATGCTCGCCTTTTTGGGCGAAGTTGTGGTGTTGCATTTTGGGCCGAATAAGGACGTCTACCCCTACTTCGCATTCGACAACGCTGCCTACGCGCCGGTCCCAAACGCCACCTTGCCGTGGATTCCAGGCTACAGCGGCAGCGCCTTCAACGCCTCAATCCACCCAAGCCGGAATCAGACAGTTTCCTCAACACATTTCAACCTGAACTTCACATACCCATACCCATATCCGCATCCACACAACCCGTCCTTTGGGAATCCCACAGCTTACGACTTTAATCTCACGTTCTATGCGTCGATGGTGACGTGGGCGTGTGAGATTGTGGCGGGGTGGGTGGTGAGGCGGATTGTGTGGTGGGGGTTTGGGTTTGCGGTTACGGATGAGGGGAAGAAGGATTTGGTGACGTGGCCGGAGTTGTTGCCAACGGGGGTGGTGGTTATGGTGCATGTTTTGCAGAATATGCTTTTTGGGGTTGTGAGGTTGAGCTTTAGGTGAGGTGGACGGCACTGATGTGCGTATAGGGGTCGGGTTTCTGCGCTCGAGTGTCAGTCTTTTGATGTGTTTATATGGGGGTGGAGCTGCTGGGCGCTGCGTAGGCGCCACGTCTGCTGTTTTCCCGAGTCGTCTTGCAGGTCTTTTTGAGCGAAGCGTTTGTTATGAGGCATAGCGCGGAGTTGATGTTTTGCTGTTTCTTGTTTTTGTTTTCGCTTTGTTTTGTTTACGGAGGCATGAGATGATGATAATGCATTGTTTGGCGGCGCGGTTGATGAAATGATACCCCTCTCTTGATACCCCCTCCCTTTCTCGTCTTTCATTGAGGTACATAGACATAGAGATGTTTTGTAATAAATGTGGTACGCTGTGAAGCGATCTCCTAGATTCCCTTATTGATGGGTGCAGACCCGTGAGAGACCATTGGCTGAGAACTTCAAGGTCAGGTGAAGATTGGACTTACTTTTGGATCACGTGACCTGACCTAAGCTCCGGGGATCTGGGCTTTCGAGGTATAAATAGTAGAGGAGTTCCCATCCTTGGGAACCCAGAGCTGCCTTTCCGTTACGGTTGTCGAATGGAGAACAGGGTAAGAACTACTACCAAGGGCGGAAGGAAGTAAAGACGTCCCCAGCGTGGTAAGTTCCATTCCCACCTCAGTCTCAGCCAGTCCAGCCCTCTCTCAAATCTCTTATTACGTTTCATCACTGTCGAGACGCTGCACGGCTGTCGTCAACTCCCACTACCCCCGCTCTCCACGATCCCAAAGCATTCAGCACTCTTAAAGTCAGCAACACCAGTTTCCACAGAAGCCCATTTGTACGATTTGACTTCCCTCTTTGGCCTATGGGAAGCTAAAAAATCGCTAATTGCGGTTAGCTGGGTTCTGGCATTTAAATATCGTCGGTTGATGCTGTGACTTAGTGCCATGGTCTGTTGAGGAATCCCAAGTGAGATATTTATAATTGGAGACCGTGTACCGGACAGCCTTGGCTTCAAGCACGACTGAAGGTGTCTCGTGACCGTGGGCATAAGCTGGAAGCCAGACGTTGGGGGATTGGAAAAAACGCTAGTTCAAGCGAGGGAGTGCTAGGGCTATAAATAAAGGCCTCTCCTCTCCTCTTTGGAGAGCAAGTCTAAGTATGACTATTATGGCGTACTATCGGGACGTGGTGCTCGATACTGGAGCTTATGGAGAGGCAATCATGCGACAAACTGCTTTGGTAAAACAACCAACCGAGTCGTCAAGGAAAGGTCAAAATAACATCTGCCAAGTCGAGGGGCTGAACTTCTGAACTTCTGACAGCAGCAACAGCACATGCTTGCGACAGTGGATAAAGAGAACGAGAGTTGTGAACGCTTCAAATTTGAGCACTTCAGGTTTCCTTGTGAATCTAACCAAAATCTCACCTTAAAATGCAGGAGTGGGTGAAAGTCGAGTTTGGTTGCTTGTGAAATTGCGAGGTACCAGAAGACACATCAGAGAAAACTCAGAGCGACGAGAGCTTTACCATCTGAGCTCATGCCCCGCCACCTCTCTTATAGTTTTACTGAGCCGCCTGACGCTGGAATAGCCTTGTGAATCTGAGGAGCTGGCAGCTTCTCTTTGTCATGTGACTTTTCAGGATGGGCTTGAGTGCCAAAAGGTATAAAAGAACCCAGACCTTCTACCTTCTTCTGATCTTTAGAACTGAAGCCATCACTCAACCGGAAAACATGATTTGTCAATGAAGGACGAAGTCTAGGTTCTTCACTCTCGTAAACAAAGTGGGCTAGTATTCAAAACTGGCGGTATTTGTCACAGCCGAGTGGTTTGCCTTCCAACGCTTATGTGGTAATCAAAGAAGTGTGAAGCGACAGCAGTACAGAGTTCCGGCGGCTGGAACGAGGATCGAGGGTAATGTGTCTGAATTTTACGACCAGCTGCTGCGTAGAGGGGGACGGAGGCGCAGAAGCTATAAAAGGGCCCCATAGCTCTGCCCTCGTCTGATCTTCAAAGATTCCAAACACTGACAAAGTCTCCCATGGAAGACGCTTTCAGCTTCTCTGTATCCATACTCCATAGAGAATACATTGCATCTAGATATCGTCTGGTTGGACGATGAGCAGTTTCAACTTCTCACAGTGCTCACTAAGACTCAGTTGTTCAGAACGACAGTAACATGCATGTACAGTGGCAGAGAAGTGACTTGAGAGTAAGAAACTGAGCAGCTTCTGTGGTCACCTGATATGCCTAAAGTCCCAAGCTGCGAAAGGCTATAAAAAGACCCAGAATCTCATTATTCCTTTCTTCTTCAAGACAACACAGCACAAGTTAACAATGTAAGTGAAGGCATCTCCCTACCCAACGGGTGTTCCAAAGTTCCGTTTTCACAAAGAACATTACTATAATTTATCCAGATCCCTGTTTTTTTAGCAGGTACAGTCTTTCAGCTTCTAAGGCTCATACAGAATCCTCGGGATCCGGAATAGCAGTATTACGAAGCAACGGTGGCAGAAAGAATCGAGAACAGCAGGTTGAACATTTAGTGGTGAGTACCAGCTCATTCCGGTGCTTCAATCATGAATGGGGCATGTGAGAAAGTCTATAAAAGAGTCCAGACCACTTGCCTTCTTCTATCTTCAGGGTGAGATCAGCGCGTCTGACATGATAGGTCTCAGGTTGCTCAACGTATGCACCAATGCCTCTACTTTCTCACATACAATCGCGTATTAGCGGTTTGGATCCTTGAACGAGGGCATGGGGAATACAGGTTCAATATTCAGTGCTCAGTCGATGGCCTCGGAGTCCAATCAAGAGCAGGACCAGCTTACGGTGGCAGAGGAGAGAACCGGGGGTAGTAAGGCAGGCAGAACAGCAAAATAGCTTCACAGTCTTATGTTGTAAGCCACCGATGCAGATGGCTTGCAGCTGCTCAAGCGCTCTTTGCGCAGCATGTATTTGACCAAGCCCGCCACAGCGACGGGTATTGGTGAAAATGGAGCATTCTTGCACGCTTGGTTGTTCCTAAACCCTGAAGAAGGAGAGACAATGCGACTAACATGCTCTTAAATACCTTTCTTCGAATGTTTGCCACTTCCTCCGCGTGACCATACCAGACTCCCGTTCAGATTGGTTCCCAATTCAGAGAAGCTCGGGTTCCGAGATTATTATGCTGTGCGCACGTGATTGGAGCAGCTAAGACCTCAAGTGCTATAAGAAGAGCCAGCTCACTCCTTGTCTTTCGTTCTTCAGAAAAACAAAACTGTGTGGCCTTGGCGCACTGCAAGTGAACCCAGGTTCAAAGGCACTTATCCTGCTAGATCCCTGAAAGCCATGACGCGGTAAATTTTCCAGCTTCTCGGCGCAATGAGAACATTCAGTGTTGTTCAGATTCTTGGATGACGGTGGGATTCAGTGTGACGGTAGTGTAAGGGGTCCACAGTGAAGAAAAGAAAGAACAGTCGCTACTGCCAAGCGCTAGGGTAGTGGGGCATGCACTGGCGACAGAACAGCATTCTAGATCACGTGGTATTGGCAGGCAGGCTTGGAAAAGCATAAAAAGGGGCCTGTTTGCTCCTCATATTTCCTTTCCCCAGAAAATAGAGATCCACAACGAACAAGCTATTGCTTGTGAGAGGAGAGCCTCAGACCTTGTATGCGTAAGTATGTCGAGATAGGGTGCGAACACTACATATGATTCCGCGATCATTCCGTGCTAGTTTGCCTGTGGAAAATTCTTACCGCTGGAAACTTGAGTTTCATGGGATGGCTGTGGAAGAGAGATCGACGACAAAATATGGTCACAACACTGAAGAGAAGAAAGAACAATTACTAGCATCGCGGGCAGTCTTGTAGTACTGAATGAGAGCGGCATTATGATTCACGCGCTTGTAGCACCAGGCAGCCAAAGAGCTATAAAGAGTGCCTGCTTGCCTCCTTATTTCCTCTCAAACACAAAAAAGACAATTGGCGCGCCTATCGTGATTCCGCTGCTGCAGAATGATTGAATCTTGCAGAGCATGGCCGAGCAAGGTTTCTCAAGAAACCGTGAAATCTGGCACTGAAATTAGCCTCAGAGCTGCTATACCCCTAGAAAACAAATGGAAGTTTCGGAACGCGGATGGAATGAAGATCGGCAGCAAAGTAAAGCGCCGACAGTTAAATGGAGGAAGAACAGCTATTGGCACCAACCCGTATGAGGATGTGAGCGGGCTTTACAGATCCTAAATCTGTGTAAGTGTCGTCCAAGCAGAAGATCAGATTGTCGAGGGAGTCGAGGACTAGCTGCAGGCTAGGAGTCCTCCTCTCAGCTTTATTTATAGACCTCTGAGCTGACAAATAGCTGCCAAGGCTCTGTCCCGCTAATTAGAATTAGCTATTCGCTTAGCCTCACCCTGAGTAGAGCCAGGGCTGCACTCTTCGTATATAAGCAGTTGTTCCGCCAGTCTCCCACACCCATGCAATACCGACAGACACACCCCAGGAAATGGACTGACGATTTCCAGGGAGCTGATGATCAGGAGACTTAGCTCAAAGCTTTCGAGTTCGCGATTGTCAGGCATTTGTCCACATCTTCCAAGCCTTCCAAACAGTGAAGTACAGAGAACTTCACAGAGCTTGGTGGCCACGTCATCCGCTTTTACCAAAGCAGCTTTCACTGTTGGTCAAATTCACCGATCCAACCCATGCCTCATCGCCGAAATCCTCACACACTACTACTGAGAAATTCTTTCACCGGCACTGCGGTTTGCCCCCATTCCAAGTCCACAGCACTCAGTCTCGTATTCCTGTTCGCTAAAGCCCTGATAACGATAGTTCATCAATCCGATTCACTATGTAAACCTCCCTTCCTCTCCCTTTGGAGACTCAGAAAGAAAAAATGCCGGGGCGTGACTTCATGCTCTTCTGTACCATGGGCTGATTCAACGATTCTTGAAAGGATGGAGATGGTGCTGACACAGCATGGGAAGTATCTTGTGAGTATGCGTAAAGAGGGATTCGCGAGGAAGTCATGTCGTGAAACTGTGGCTGACAGTGGGAATGGCAGGTAATGGAATGGCGATGGGGAATTCGGCCGAAAGTAGGTAGCTTGAACAGTGACTGCATTCTTTCGTTGCTCGGATGTCACGTGCGCTGTGATGGAAGGTCGGTTTTCGAGGCGATAGACCTGAGTTGCATGATGTTTGGTATCCACAGAAGAGGCTCTCAAACCAAATTATGCTAGTCACAAGACAGAGTCTGCTCTCCATGCCTTCTGTAGACTGTGGCAAATATTGTTTTCTTGGAGAAGAAGTTTCAAAGCTCCTCTAGCCCTTTAAATAGTTGGAATTCAGCTGGAAATGGTTCTGTGGTTCAAGAACAGACAAATTCGTCTTCGTGAAGAACAACAGTGGTGGCATGTTTCTGATGGTAAAGAGCTTTGATGACAGTCGGTAGTGTGAGCGGTGGTTGTTGTTGTTAGGTTTGTGCTGCGTCGTGAGGCTGGTTCCAGGCAGTATGCATTTGGCATGCTCACTTTCAGACAGATGTAGGGCTTCTAAACCAAGCCGTCTGCGAGTCCCAAGCCACTGACCATGGGGGGCCTGGTAGTGGCATGGCACTTTTGTGGAGAACTAAGAATTTTCAAAGCTTCCTGTGGGTCTCTAAGTAGTTATGGATCGCCTGAGAAAGAGAGCTGGGCTTGTGGACAGAAGAATGGTCCTTGTGGAAGATGATAGCAACGAAATGTGTTTGACAGTGGAAAATGCCCCTGAAAGTAGGTGGTGTGAGCGGACATTGTTGTCGAGTCCATGTTGTGTGGTACTGTTAACTCTCAGGGCGGCTCACTTGTCCTTCTCTGAGCTATTTTCCAAACACTGTTCTTTTGGGCGAGTATGAAGGGAAAACTACGTCTATCAAAGTCTGGTGGGTCGCGTTCTGGTGTTCCGTCACGAAGCTTTGGAATGAAGTTCAAAAGCTTCCTGGCCCTTTTTAAATAGATGTGAGCACTTAGCAGGTAGCCGCAGGCAAGCACATTGGGGCGCAACGGAAAATTTTGCATTACAATGACAGCAGAGAGGATGTTCGACAGCAGGGACTCTCGGTCGCCAGGCTTGAACAGAATTGATCAAATTTGTCCAAGGATCTCCAGAATATATTCAGAATACTCACGTGGCAGTGAATCTGGAATTTCCGTCTCCAGGCATGATTTTTGGAATTTGGACCATATGCGTTTCAATACCTTGGGCGCAGCTTTCCTCCATCCGATCAAGATGCTTGATCTCAGAGACCGGACATTGTTTTGGAGAGGGAAAGGTTTCAATGCTTCCTATAAGGCCTTCAAATAGTTGCGAGCAGGTACGCCAAGCATGAAAATGGGGCGGTAACGAATTTCCATCGTAGCAACGGTGGGGGGAACGGCTGGCAATAGCAAATTTGGATGGTGGTGAGTGATACATCTACAAGAAGAGAATGCGGAGGCAGACGCTTAGCTTCCCAGGCAGTGGGTTTAGTATTCCATTCTTAAGAATGTCCAGTAGGACACACTTGAATTCGCGTACCAAGACAAGTCTTCTCACCATTGTGAACCCGGACCAACTTCTTTTCTTTGGCTTAAAGAGGAAACTTACAAGCACATTGAAAGACCCTTAAATAGTTGTAGTTTGTGGCTTTGTGAGGAAACAGAGCTGCATCTGAAAGAAGAAGAATCAAGCCTTACGGAAGATGGCGGTATGAAGATTGGACCGACGGTAGCCCAATCTACCAACAACAGGTTTTTCTAGCGGCGGGTGTTGTCGAGTTTCTAGTGTGTGGTGAAAGCTAGCTTATCATTTCCCAGGCGAGGGAATTGTGGTCTGGACATTTCATTGTCCGGTTCAAGAAAATGGCTGAAGGGCAGATTTTGGAGCAGGCGGTCGCAGAAACTGACCCTGCTGTCATGGGCCAGTCATTCCAGATTTCTTACCTTGAGAGAAAGAAGTCTCAAAGGTCCTTGGAGGTTCCTTAAATAGTTGTAAGGAGGTATGCGCACGTGAGGCTAGCCTGACTCCTAGGATGCGGAGAATTTGCACGGAATTTTACGAAAGATGACGGTGGAAAGGAGTGTTGACAGTAGGCAATTTCAGCGGCGGTCGTTGGCAGTTAGGTTGTATGGCGGAAGATTGGTGCTGAACGCCAAGCAAACTTGACAAGCACCTTCCAGAGGCAGTCTACGGACAGGCCGAGTTTGAAAGACAAAACCCAAGGTGCGTCTTCATCTTTATGGCGAGGCTGTCGAGCCAAATGTTGGTTCTGAGAAAGACTAATTCTAGGCCTCCTCACAGGTCTCTTAAATACTCGTAGCCTCGCGTAGAGGAGAAGACTTGCCTATAAGCTGATGCATTTTCCGCGGATGACGCTGGGGACGGCAGATAGCAACGGTGCACAAATCTGCTGATATTAGACGGCCTGAGCGGTGGTAGTTCTTGTGAAGAAGTCTTATAGTACAAATAGACTTCATTCACCATGCAGACTGGGCTGAACATTCAATGGCCCAGAGGGAAAAGAAAAGATTGTGAGCATTATTCAGCTCGCGAAAACGGGGCCCAAGAAACCTTCCTCTCTCCATGAGGCGCGAGGATACCTGTTATTTTGTTCTGGGAAAGAAACGTTCCAGGCATCATCAAGCCCTTAAATAGCCCCAAAGTTGTCCAGAAGAGAGAAATAGGACGCAAACAAATGACTACCGCGCGAAATGACAGTAGGGACGTTCCGCGACAGTAGGTGAGAAAAGCGACGGGTATTCCTTGAGAATCCGCTGCATATTAGAAACTTAAATATCATCGCTTAAAACAAGCTGCATCCAATTCTACTTCCAGAGAGGTCTTTTGAGGCAAAATTGAATACAAGTCACGACAGATAGTATTCTCTCCATGCCACGGAAAACCTCCCAGTACTTGCTTGGAAAAAAGAAAAGTTCGAAAGCTGCTTGGGGATCTCTTAAATAGCTGTAAACTTGATCATGTGAGGAGACGGGAGCTGTCATGCTACAAAGAAATATGAATTGGCGAACAACGGTGGTAGGGAGCTTCCCCGACAACAGGTCGTTTGAGCGGTGATTACTCTCAAGTTGGGAGTTTCCGCAGCTCTAGTCCGATTTTTGAAGGACGGCCAACTTAATGTCACGTTTTCAGAGTCATTTTTGGCACGCGATCAATCCTTCGTCAAGGGATCGCCTGCTCCCGAAGTTCCATTTGGATTTCTTCATCTAAAATTGATTCTGGAAAAGAAAGGGTTGAGAGCCCACTGGTAAGTCCTTTAAATAGTTGAAGCTCAAAAGTTCTTGGTGTGAGAAGAGATCCTGAATCGTGTCACGTGCCCATGTTAGTCACCTTTTTTCACATGACTAGGTGGCCCAAAAACAAGTTTTAGGGGTAGAGCGCAGACTAGCGAAGCTAGGAACTCAGCAGGTCTGTCGTCTGAAAGGTATAAAACAGTCTTCGCCCTCGGCCCTCAATCTTCAAACAAAGGATTGCCTAGCATCGCAGAAATCGTTGTCCGTAAATAGTAACTGAGTTTTGCTTTGCGCCTGAAGTTACATTTGGAACTGGAAGTGAACTGACATGTATCGAATACCATGTCCCAAAGCTTGCTACGCAGGGCAGCCAGGTTAGCATACTATAGTCATCCAATGACACTTGTCTTCAGCAGCGGTGACAAGAGAGAGCAGCGACAGGAGAAATGAAAGCACGGCAGCAGAGTGGTATCAGCGACAGCCAAGCCAACGAGCTTCTTCATCGACATTCATGACAGCCAGAAAACCTGCACATTCCATCTGGAAGTTGACGCACTTCTGAAGCCGTAGATAGCAGGGCTAGCAAGACATCGCCTTGCTCACATCAGCCCTAGAGCAGCAGAGTAGCAGAATTTGATGATTGAAGAAGAAAAATAATGGGAGAGGACGCTGCAACTTAAATAGTATTCTCTCCTCAGTTCCTTCCACGTGACCGTATACCACCAAACAAGCGAGCCCCTAACCTGCCCCCGGCACAGATAAATCAGCAGCACCAAACAACTCCACCTCAGCTCTCCGACCACACCCCCGTCCCTAAAGCCCAGCTAGAGATATAAAAACACCTCCTGTTCCCCCCTGACTTTCTTTTTCCAAGGAGAAAATAAGATTGCACAACTGCTGATGGGACCTAGAGACTACCGACAAATCCGAGTGTCAAACATTAAACATAAGGCTTCCTGAATTGCTGTCAGCTGGAAGCGAACTGCAAATCTACGCCCACACACTCAGTCGCCTCAGTATTCCAAATCTTGCGCCCAAACAGCAGACTGTACCATTGACAAGACACAGTGCGCTTGACAGCAGCAAGCACATTCGGGGGTAGCTACGAGTGCTCATCGTACTTAGCAATAGAAGAGCAAGGTTTCCTTGATTCTTGTCTGCCTGCTTTCTCCAGTCCGCAGTCTCACACTGAGCACAATCTACCAAAAGATCCAGGCTACGAAGAAACCATGGGCAAGGAATAATTATCGATGTCAATCGGCCAAAGGATTATCGATTGTTCTAGGGCCTCTGCCAGATATTTATAGACTCGCCCCAGCGAGCATTTTCTCAAGGCAGGAGAACTCGGACGCTCGAAGGTCCTTTCACGTGACTTTGAAACGACCACCTGACTTGGAGATGAATTGACGAATCAGCGTCAAAGGGCGCCTGAGGAAGGAGAGGAGCATCGACAGGTGCAAGAAAAAAAAACCGCTAATATTCAATTTTCTCAATCTATCTACCTCTCGTTTCCCTCTTCCCCTTCCCTATTCCAAACTCTTCCTCGCCCCCTGCATACACTCCTCAACAATCCGCACCCACTTCCCCGCCCTCTCCCAATCCCCGTCCTCAATAGCTTCCACCAAACCAGGAAGCACAGCCCCAGCATATCCAGTCCAAAGCCCCGGCGCAAACACGACGTGCTTGAACCACGTTCTGCTTTCCAACCCCTCCGCATAAAGGTACTCCCTCTCCAGCAACTTCAACTTCGAGTTAACACTCCTGATTTGGAAGTAAAGCTTCGCTTTCGAATACCAGCGCCACCACGGAATATCCTTCCCTGCTTTCTGCGCCAACGCGTCTGCGTGCGCATCGAATTGCATACTCGTGCTGATGAGTTCCGCAGCCGCCACATCCAGCCTCTCAAACTTCTCCTTAAACCCCTTGAACTCATCTTTCGAGCTCTGCGTCATCGCCTTCGTCTCCGGTCGCATCCTCGCCTCCTCCTCCTCAAACTCGTCCATCTCCGCAAGCTCACCAGCATCGAGCTTGGCAACTTTGTCTTCCACCTGCTTGATGTATCCTTTGAATGCAATGGCGTAGTCTGTAGCATTCATAGGGACAACAGGTGATTCCGAAAGCGCAGCAGTGACCAATCCCCACATCTGCGTGATCGCAACATGGTATTTAAACCCTGGGTCACCGTATTTTTCCATCCAAGCATAGCTGTCATAGTTGCTATGATACTGATAAACTGCGCCTCCATCGCCCGACTTGGGGGAAAAGCCCATGTCGAGTGATGGGATGCCCGCGTGGTCTTGGAATGCTGTGTAATCGGAGCCAGAACCTATGGTTTTAATCCGCTTGTCCCAGACGTCAAGGACTGTTTGGCCGGGGATTGTTTGGTTTGGTGAGAGGACCTGCGAAGTTACTTCATACAAAATGCTGTTCAGCAGCGGACTAGCTGATGCATCGAAGCTGGGACCGGAACAACCAACATCCACATTGATATACGCCACAGCAGCGCCAGATAACCAAGGTAGATATTCTTCTACCCATTCAGTCGAGCCAACGAGGCCGTATTCTTCGCCGTCCCAACTGGCAAACACAATAGTGCGTAACGGCTTCCAGCCCGCTTGCAACGCAATGCCAAAGCCGCGAATCAACTCATTCAGAGCCGCGGAGCCGCTGTTCGGATCACCGGCCCCTCCAGCAATCCAGGCATCGCGGTGGTTACCGACGATTATTACTTCGTCGGTGAGGGTGCCGTTGATGATGCCGATTACATCGTGGAGGTCTTGGTAGACGTATTCTTGGTCGTTGAATAAGTTCAAGACCAGACTGTCTGGTGAGGGTCCCACGTTGTACTCAACGCCCTTGTATGCAAGTCCCAGGTTTTTGTTCCAGTACTTGTTGAAATCGCTGGCGTTGGGGCCGTGGCCGTTTAGGGATTTGAGGATGGGGAGGGCGTCGGTGTAGGAGATGGGAAGGGAGGGGATGGAGGGAATGCGGCCTTTTACGGGTTCGCGGACGGAGCCAGGTTTGGAGGGGTAGCCTGGTGTGGTTCTTTTTGTATGTTACTACTCGTCATACGCGTCGGAAAATACTCAAAGGGTGTCAAGACTTACGGGTCACCAGGCGCAACACTCAAAAACTGCACACTCCCCCTCTGCACACTACTCGGATGTCTAGCCGGCCCCTCAGGATACTCCTTATACGCATTCTCCGCAGTAATCTCCCCATCATCACCTGGATCAGTGAATATCACCATGCCCACCATTCCCAAATCCTCAGCTCGCTTCACCTTCAATCCGCGGAAAATACCTCCATATCTGGCGATTCCTATTTTGCCTTTAAGACTGATGTTTGCTTTTAGTAGGTCTTCGAAATCTTGGTAGGTGCCGTAGTTGACGTATACGTAGGGGGCGGTAACGTTTCCGGACGCGGAGTAGCCGTGAAAAGTAGGAATTCGGTCTTCAAGTTGACTGGTTGGGTCGGCGTCCAACACGGCTTCTTCGAGCGAGGCTTCGTATTTGAGCTTCCAGTCTTCTTTCGTAATAGCCACGCTTTCGATGCCCGCTTTCGCGCTGCCATTCGATGATCTCTCATATAGGGCTAGGCGGTGGTCGCGAGGGTAGTTGATATAGGTATCGTACGCGACGTATTGAACATCCGGAATTCCAAATTCTTGCCATTTCGCCTGCGTCCATAAGACCTGGCTGAAATTCTTCCCGGCCAGATGCGGACCGGCTGTGTAATATTTGCTCCATTCGGCTATACTGTCGTTATTCGGTGTTTCTAAAAGGATCTTCCGTAAGTCGTCGTAGGTGACGCTGGAGTGATGTCGATGAGGCCGAGGGTGGTAGTGGCGACTTGGGAAGATGAAAATAGGGAATATCAACATCACCACCACAGCAATCAGTGATGAGCCAAGAGCAATGGTGCAGAATCGTCGAAATGTGGATTGTGGACGACGGGGAGGGGGACGCGCCACCCGGACGGTTCGAATCAATGGCGTTCGCTCGTGGGAAGACATCTTTTTGTCTCCTATTCCTATACTGCGTGCCATGATTTCAGTCAGCACCAGTGCGATGCCAGTGAGGTGAAGCTGGATCAGAGGAGCTGAAGAAACACCTTGGAGGATCTCGAAAGTCTAGGTATGATATTGATAGCTTAGGTAATGGAGAGGGGTTGCGCCGTGGGTCGTCGAGCTATCTGAAGCTTTGCCAAGGGTCGGCATGGAGATCCGCTTGGAGCTTGATGGGAAACCTTCTCCGCACGCTTTTACGAACCTTGCTGATCCAGGCTGTTTTCTAACTTTTCAAAGTCAAAGTGGTTGATTTTACGTTGTTGGTGCTTGCCGGAAGCTTGAGGGAACGACTGGCAGCATTATTTCGACATGTCGAAATTCAAGATTCAATTGTCACGATGTTGTTGAGGGAGCTTGAGCAACTCCGGCCAAAGAACGTCATCGGCGATCCGCGGGGCACGTCACGTGGTGATACGCTAGACCCCTCCGATCTCTTCTGTGTAACTCGTTGTAGTTACCTCAACCACTGGACATGTCTTTGATACTGAAGCTAATTCGATTCACTATTTTGAAACATTTCGCCTTATTGTCAAAAACAGGCATGTACAGATGCTAATCAACGGTTTTGAAAGGCCCAAAGCAGTGAGACACACTTCATGGTCATCCTTCTTATCGCGATAAGGCCCCTATGTGGAAAAGTCATGCACAGTGGGTCCGACGTCGGCATGTGTGGAGCTTGTGACCCGGTGTGCAAACATAGCGGGAGTGAGGATTTTTAGGCCAACCCTGCATCTGCCATGCAGAGGCGCCGAACTCACGAGGTAGGCAAATAAGGTTCTTTCTATATCCAGCGGTCTGGAGTAGCACGGCGGCGCCCTTCTTTACTATCTCGTCCTCCCCCAGGTAAAGCACTGTGAGTTTGCTTGCTCTGCTGTCCCGAGGTCTGCTTCTGCTAGAGGTAGGAGAGCCGCTCTTTCTCAGCTTGCTTGACTCTTGCTTGACTCTCGCATTATTTCAAATTTTACTTTCCATGCAACTTCGAGGTCACCGCCGTATTCAACCTCCTGAAAGCATATCGAGACACACACGACGGATTGTTGTTACAACGACAGATAATTTAGGAAACGATAAACGATTAACTGAACGAGAGAAAGAAGAACGATCGATCCAGGAAACTACCACGACAGCTACCTTAACTGACGACAAGAGACGACAAGAACGACAATAGCAACAATGACGAAAAAGCAGAATGGCCCTCCCAAGCTCCCCGTCCAACAGCTGGCAATTCTCGGTATGTCTCTGTCACAAACCCCCTTAACCACCATACTAACCTCCCTCCCCCCAGCCATCGCCCGCTTCGCCGAACCCGTCGCCTCCACCTCCGTCTTCCCCTACCTCCCCGAAATGATTGAATCCTTCGGAATCCCCTCCAAAGACGTCGCCAAATGGGCCGGCATAACCAGCGCCGTCTTCTCGCTCTCCCAATGCGCCACCGCCGTCGCCTGGGGCCGCGCCTCCGACCGCCACGGCCGCAAACCCATCATCCTCACCTGCCTCACCATCACCATGCTCACCTCCTTCTTCTGGGGCCTCTCCCAATCCCTCACGTGGGCGATCATCGCTCGCGCATTATCTGGCGGCGGGAATGGAAATGTGGGGATTCTTCGAACGACGGTGGCGGAATTGTGTCCGGAGAAGGAATTGCAGCCGAGGGCGTTCAGTTTGATGCCGTTGGTGTGGAGTATTGGCTCGATCTTTGGCCCGGCTTTTGGGGGGTTGTTGGCTAAGCCGGCGGAGAATTTTCCGGGGGTTTTTGGAAACAACAAATTTCTGATCAAATTCCCTTATGCGCTGCCGAATTTGGTGGCAGGGGTTTTCTTCTGTATTAGCATTACGGTTGGCTTTCTGTTCCTTAAGGAAACGCTGGAGAGCAAGAAACATCGCCGCGATTACGGTATTATCTTGGGGAAGAAACTCATCGCCTTGTTCAAAGGCGAGAAACGGAAAAGTCACCACCACCGCCCTCACATAACCGGCGACGACGAAACCTCCCCTCTCCTGCGTCCCGAATCCATCACTTCAACATCCACCGGCTACGATCCCGACTGGAAACCCCCGCAAAAACAGCTTTCACCACCCTCCATGACCGAAGTCTTCACGCGCCAAAGCGTGCTCAACCTCATGGCATACACCTTCCTCGCCCTCCACTCCATCGCCTTCGACCAACTCCTCCCCGTCTACATGCACCACCCTTTTTCACCTCCGGACCCCTCCCGCTCGAATCCTTTCCAATTCTCCGGCGGTTTCGGCCTCAAACACTCCCGCATCGGCCTCTACTTCACCGCCTACGGCATCTGCGGCGGCATCGTCCAGTTTTTACTATTCCCGCCCGTCGCACGCCGTTTTGGCATTTTGAACTGTTTCCGTGCCTGTTCAATCGCTTATCCTATCATCTATTTCATAACCCCCTTTTGTTCGCTAATCCGCGATCCTACGACGCAGCAGATTGCGATTTTTGTGGTTATGTTGTGCAAATGCGTAGCAGGAATCTTCGGGTTTCCCTGCAGTACGATTTTGTTGACGAACAGTGCGTTGACACTCAGGGTTCTGGGAACGCTGAATGGTTTTGCGACGTCGTTTTCGGCGGTAGGCCGAGCCGCTGGGCCCGCTATTGCCGGGAGTCTTTTTACGGTGGGGGTGAAAAAGGGATTTGTGATTTTGCCGTGGTGGACGCTGAGTGCGCTGGCGCTGCTAGGGACGCTGCCTGTTTTTATGCTAGTGGAGATGCAGGGATTTTCGAGGACGGATGATACGGATAGTGAAGAGGAGGAGGATGACGAAAACGAGGAGATGGAGGAGGATGATGGGGTGCTTGAGGAAAGGAGTCCGAGGCCGGAGCGGACGAGGACGGTTAGTTATGGGAGTATTGTGCGAGAGGATGGTATTGAGGAGGAGGAGGCGGCTGATGGGCTGGTGGAAGGACCGTCTTTGACTAGGTTGGCGAGTAGGTCGAGTAGGAATTCGAGTATGAGGCGGAAGAGGAGGATGAGTAGTCCGATTAGTATTCCCGGGGGGAGTATTGGGCCGGGGGGTGCGAGGAAGTTGAGTAATGGGATTGGGTTTTCGAATCAGGGGCAGAGTACGCTTGGGGCGAGCTTTAGCTGAGCTGTGGCCGATGTGTTGAGAGACACGGAAACATGAACGGAACTTTTGCCTGCGTGTGCTGTGGCAGTGTTTTGAGGAGATGATACTATACCAGATTGACAAAATGGCATCGGGTTCTGATTGAGATGCTTTGATTCACGTGCGAGCTTGTGTGTCATGTGACAGAGTGTTGGTTGAGCTTATCTTACGAGCGGCACTAGTACTTGCCTTGACTGGCTCTCTTTGTGTATAAAAGAAAGGTCCTTGTCTGACCCTCTTCGACCAAGGCCCTCAACCATGCAGGGAACCACAAATGAGAAAGTCAGATCTCGTTATTGGACCATCTAGGCAGGGACTGATATTATGGGCTAGACCTGGTCTACAGGCTGGGAAATCTATTACGTACGCACATGATGCAAACCGAGTGAGCACCCGGCGGCCTAGGCAGTAACTGTCGTTCCACTCTTTGCCATCGATACTTCACTCTACCACCGCTGCCCATTCCATCCACCGATTCCATCCACGCAGGTTGTGCCTAGATAATCTCTACGAACAAGGTGACTAGAGATTGCAATGATCAGAAGTGTAGGAAGATACTAGAGACCCAGCTCAGTAGTCGCTAGCAAAATCTGAGATTCTGTCGCGCGTTCTCCAAGATGAAGAAGAAAGAGGAAAGAAGGCGATGCCCTCTTTTATAGCTCTAGGCCTAGCTTTGTGGTAAAGACTTCTGCTTCCCAGGTCAGCTGATCCTGAGTTCAACCCTCGAAGCCTTACCTTCGCTAACAGAAAATGCTGCTGTCGATTGTCGAAAGAATTTCAAGCCCTGTTCATCTCTGCGAGATTCTAGCTGGGTAATCACGTGCACTATGGGTAAGAGAGGTATATAAAGACCCGTCTCCGCTCTTCTGAAATGACCATGAACGTCGGAATTTGCAGCATCCCAAAATTCGATACTGGCTTTGACGGCTTTTTGGTCTCAGAACTGATCCTAGCATCATGAGACTTGACACATCCCACGGAATGCTTGAGGTACTAAGGGTGATACTTCGCGCAAGTTTGTACAAAGTATATCTTCTGTCGGCTTGCCGAGTTGCTGTCGAGGCTATTTGCTACCGCTGGGATTGCGAGTTGCTGTCGTTAGATACTGAAACACCCGATTCGTTTCCGAAGTAGTATCGACCGAGCTGGCCTCATTATGCAATTCCTGGACCCTGGGCTCAAAAGGTATATAAAGCTACCTCCCAGCTCCCCTGAGTCGGCTACACAAGAGCAATTAGCAAAATTGCCAAATGGCAGATGCGACTGTCTCAGTTCAATTGTGAGGATGTCCACGTTCCTGGGAACCAGATGGGAACAACGTGCATTTGCCAATTCCTAACAATGACATCTCGCAGCTCCTCATTTGAAGGTTGAAACACTGACCGTGCACAACGAACTTCCTAAATGGTACAAGATTACCATGCAGGACGTTATCTCTTTACGCAACGTACTACAAATCTCTCCTGCTGTCAGCTTCCTTAGTTCTTGTCGTTTTGACTCGACGCCGCCGAATATGCGCACTGCTGTCATTAGAGGGTGAAACTACCATCCCATGATCATGCTTTCTCGCTAGATGCCATACCATAATTTCGTGGACACTGCGCTTGAGAGGTAAGGTATATAAAGCCCGTCCCTCGCCCTTCGGAATCGCCCACACAACATAGCTGTTACGCGAGCATCCATTGTTGAAAATCAACGCTGGCCTCTCGTAGATCGTTAGCTGTAAGACTTGCTGTAGTATAGTGAAATTTGGTAATGGCAAAGACATGAGATCATGTATGACATATTTTCTCAATGCAAAATTCATAGTAATTACTCCTGCTATCGGTTCTCTTATTCACTATCGAGTCTACTCACTACCACCGGAAACCCTGACTGTTGTCGCTAGAGCTTGCAACATGCTCAAGTAAGCTAGGTAGCCACATAAGCACCCACTCAATCACGTGGACTCTGCACTCGAGGGGTATATAAAGACCCTCCGTGGCTCTTCCTAATCGGTCAGGAAACGCCATGCAACACCTTCACCCTACGCGCTTCCGGCAGCTTCTCGGTCTCAAGCGACCATCGCATAAAGAACTTCGCAACTTTTACGAAATCATGAGAAGTTAACTTCTACATTCAGCTTACAGTGACTGTGAGTGCACATGCTTTCCGCTTTCTAGGTCTAGCTCGCCGTCGAGTCTCCCCGTCACTGTCGAAGATGCTGATTGCTGTCATTGCAATTTGCAAGCCCCGTTCCTATAATATTCTAGCCAGTTAATCACCTGGTAATGCAGCCAAAAGGTATATAAAGCCCATCTCCAGCTCTTCTAGGCCGACTATACTGGTGCAAGCCGAAATTCCGATCAACGTTCAACTTGTGTCTTGCAGCCCCTCGACTGGAAATACCATCGTGGCATGAAGTGAATGTAACACAGTTATTCAGGAACCAGGAGACTCTATCTTCGTGGAGGTTCCTGATGGTGATTGCTTTCTAGGTCACTGTCACGTCTAAGCTTCACCACCGCTGAAGAGACTAAGTGGTGTGCTTGACATGACAGCCTTCAAGCTCACCTTACGGTATTCTGACCACGTGATCATCTCGTTTTGTCTCCAAATGTATATAGTCCCTTCCCAGCCTTTAAAACTAGCCATCAAAATGCAGTTTACAGCGAGAGACATTATGGTTCTATCCAAGAGTCTCGCTACTCCTCGATCTTCAACATTACTGTATACGGACACGGTAGGTGGAGAATTTCGCAATCCCACAAAATTATGCAAGAAGTTTTCAACTTCATGCACATTTTCTGGTACCGGTTGTTTTCCAAGTCACGATCGAGTCGAATGACTACTGTTAAAGAGGTTGATTGCTGTCGTTGACATCGCAAACACTTGCGCCAGTATGCTGTTCGCGCAGCCACGTGATCCTTCACGCCAGAAAGGGTATATAAACCCCATCTCCATCTTATTTGAATCGGCCAGAACTGAAACGGTACGAATTCAACTTATTCGAGTGGAATAATTCCACCCAGGGATCTCGCTGTTCCACCATCTGTGACTTGATTCCATGAGATGGGGGCGAAACTTAGCAAATCCACCGAAATTATGCACGAGATTGTCATTTTCATGTGTTTTTCTGGCAACGCTTGTTGCCTAAGTCACCGTCGAGTCTACTGACTACTGTCGGAAACGTTGACTACTGTCGTTGACCTCACAGACACTTGCGCTAGTATGCTTTTCGCGCAGCCACGTGATCCTGCACATCAGAGAGGTATATAAACGTCTTGCACAGCTTGTTTGGATCGGCCAGAACCGAAAAACTATGGTGTACCAGGACACGGAGAATTCGATCCAACTTCCAAGAGTCTCACTATTTCTCGATCTGTACTTCGCAAAATCATCACATCGGTTAGGTGACGAAGTTACCGAATCCCACGAGAGATGCAAAAGGCTGTGTTTTCCATGCGAGTGCGGTAAATACCTCACCTGCTCTCAATTTTCAGAGCTATTGTCAAACTGACTCACTGCTGTTGGAAAGGCTGATTGCTGTCGTGTCTACTCACTACTGTCGAGGGGCTGATTGCTGTTCTCACCTCACGGTATTCTATCCACGTGATTATCGCCCCCTGCATTTGCTTTGCAAGGTATATAAGTCCCCTTTCCAGCCCTTGTAAGTGACATGAAAATCAGTCGGTGACAGAAAGCAATATGGTTCCGTCCAAAAGTGTCGCTGCTCCTCGAGTCCTCAATCTCCCACATTCCTGCACAAGGTAGGAGAAGAACTTAGCAAATCCTAGGTATGAAATTACATAGTTCATTTTCTCTAGTCGCTTGGGGAAAAGCAATACTACTCTCAGCTTCCTAATCCACTGTCAAATCTGCTCACTATTACTGGTTGCGGTTTCTTGCTGTCGTTGACATTCCATCCTCCATTCTTACCTCGCGGTATGTTCGCCACGTGATCATCCTATTCTATACCCCCAAGCTATATAAAGCCCCATTAGCGCAGCTAAGTTCCCCACAAACAAAAAAGTTACAAGGAAAAGGAAAATGGTTCCAAAAAGACCTCTCGCCAGCCCTTCACCTGGAGCCGTTTCCTCGATGAATTTTTAGCATAGCTACAGAACCACAACTGCTTACAACCTTCAAGCTTTTTCTGATAACAATTCCTGCTCCACATTCCTGGTCGATCTCGATTCCCGAACCGAGTCGCTACTGTCGGACGAGACGTGCTGTCGTTGACATTAGCTCCGGGCTCCCTACCCTTATCTCAAAGTATTCTAACCACGTGATCACCGTATCTCGTACTCGTGAGGTATATAAGACCCTCAAGCTTGTCTAAATTGACTGCCAAAAGCAAAACAAAAGAAGAGAGAGGAAGATGGTTGCATGCAGGCTTCCCGCCGCTCCTCGACCTCGAACATGTTCAAGAGTAGGTATTTGACAAAGGCTGTGAAATTACGGGAGGCTGTCATTCCAAGCAATTCATGCCCACGATATCTGCTTTCCAGATTCCAGATGGCCTTCAATTCTCGAACCAATTTACTACTGTCGGATGAGAAGGTTGCTGTCGTTGACGTTGCATTCACTACTCTCGCAACTTACTCTGTGGTATTCTGGCAACGTGATCACCGTATTTTGTCCTCGTGAAGTATATAAAGTCCTCTTATCTCGTGGAAATAGATCATCAAAAGTATTCCCAGAGCGAGAGGAAACTGGTTGCATGCAGGCTCCCCGCCGCTCCTCGACCTGGAATGTCTTTCTCAAACAGTATTCAACAGAGGCTACCAAAACGGAAATCTCTCATTTCAAGAAAAGTCGTATCAAACATATCTGCAGTCCAAGTTCCTGGTATCGCTTGGATTCTCGAACCCATTTACTACTGTCGGACGATGATTACCCTCGTTGATCTTGCATCCTATATCCGCATAAAACCATGGCACATAATCACATGACCCTATAAGGCTACATCGAAAGCTATATAAACTCCTTCCCAGCCTGCTTAAGTCCACCAAGCTAGAGGTGTGACGAACAGTGACTTCAAGACGACCTTGCCGACACAGAAAGTCGACGAAAAAGTTTACGTACATGCTCTTCGCTGCCTCTCAACCTGGAATGCTCTTCGCAAAAATTCCCTATCAAATGTTGAAAAATTGGAGGAGACTGATGTCAACAAGCAGTTGATGCTGAAGATGGTTCTTCTAGATTCCATATCACTCTCGGTTTCCGAGCTCACTCGCTACTGCCGAACGAGTAAGATGCTGTCGTCGATAACATATTTCCTGTACTTACTATAATTTGGCCACGTGATCACCGCATCTTGTACTCGAAAAGTATATAAGGTCACGTCTCAGCTCGTGTGGATCGACAAAAACCACAAAACGAGACGCGCAGCCCGACTGGACGATTCCAGCCAAGCTTCTCTCGTCTCTTTGGCCTTGGACACCTCCTGCTGGAGAATTTAGCAGATGCTAGGAAGTTATGGAAGGTTGTATTTAACTCTGGCAATTATGATAAAAGATATCGGCTTTCGGCATTTCCAGGCCACGCCTCGAAATAACTAACCACTGCCGAACAGGCATGTTGCTGTCGTTGAGGTATTACAGCTACCGCTTTGTGAAATCTCTTAGCCAGGGAAAGGCCAAACCTTGCGCTCGAGAGGTATATAAACCCCTTTATAATTCCGCCAATCGACCATGAAACAAAAGCAGATTCACATGGACAATGGTTCCATACAGTATTCTTGTCGCTCCTCGATCTGAATTTCTATCCACGTTGAGGTATCTACCTAGCAAATGCTATGCTGGAAACTATGTCAGCTTTCCAAATTCCACGTCAATCACCATGCCCGGACAGAGTCACCACTGTCGGACGTCTAAGCTGCAGTGGCTGACATATCGGAGTTCCCGTTCTATCAAATTGTATGGCACACTCCGACAAAATGCCGGAACCCTGGATAAAGTCTTTGTCTTCCGAGTGTTCCATTCATTCACTGGCACTGACAAAGTGGCATCAACAGTTTAACAATCACACAAGATGACGGATGCAGCAACCTCACAGTGAACAAAGAACAACTACTTCTACTAAGCATTTGAAGGTACTGCAACACTTGACTGTCGTCTCAAGACTCAACTGCAACAGCGACTATGGCACCCCAAAGAACGTCATTGAGGAGGAGTGCCCAAAGGAGAAATCGGCGGCTTCGCACGGCTCCTGACTATGGGCAGCAGCGTGAGCGAGTTACGGTCTACGATCCTCCTCGGCCTAATTCATCATTCAGAGACAGAGTCGAAAGTCTCCCCGACGAGTTGCTTCTAATCGTTTTCAGTAATCTTTGGAATACGATGCAAGATAGTAGAAACATCGAGGTCATTGGCGCAAAACAGTTCTGGACACTGACACCCGAGCCCGGTCAAATGCCGACTCCCGTAGGCAGACAGATGTATCTCGATCGAAGAGGCCGATTGCGGTTTGGGCCCGTAACAACGACGACGAGACCTAGGTCGTCGATGATACCTATCACAGAAACTTTCGACCCCACTATTCGCGCCGATTTCCTCAGAAACAAAATATATCTACCAGACAGACTGCTTTTACAAGGGGGTCTGGAATATGACTATGTTTCGAATAGACAGCTTTTCTTCGAGTTCGCCAATGCGGCCACCGATCATCAATATATCGAGCGGCTGATGATTGACTATAAAACCTTCAAGAATGAGTTTGCGCCTTGGGAAGGGGGGTTTCTGCATAACATCGGTTTCGAAGTTCTATCCAGATATGGCCACTTGAGGGAAGTGTATCTGCCTTTAAAGAACCACTAGAAAGACCACTATAGGATATATATTGATAAGCTGCCCGACTATGCCGCAAAAGCAACTTACCGAAGCCAGAACAACCTCAATCACCGCGACTTCGCGCAGATTTATATAAGGCACATGGCACCAGTTGAGTTTTGGGAGACGGAGGAGGACGATGATGAGGACGGCGGAGACTTAAGGAAAGAGTCCAGAGACGCTTGGAATAAAGCGGTTAGGGATTATTCGTTGAACGATGCGAACTACGTTGCGCCAAGGCTGATAATGGGTGAATGGAATCGATTTTCAGAAAAGGCATTAAGGAATCTATCGCCGAATTTGAGGAGGTGGATAGGTTCACCTTTCGAACAATGTCAATATGGCAACACTTACGACACGGAGTGTACTTGCTAGGATTTATTCTAGGAAGGGCTCGCTACAGCCTTGTATGTTCCTAACGTCCCCGTTTCTTACTGTCGTCATCACTGCCATTGCCGCCACCCTATCAATTTCCAGAACGACAGGACATATCGCTTTACGTATCTGATTCCAAGACTTAAGCCGACCAGATCACCATATCAGCCTGGAGTTATACAAAGAGACTGGATGCTCCTCAGACTGAAATCTCTGCGAGTTTGTCATGCTCACGAGCCGTTGCCATTCCGTAGTCCGTACTCATCCGGGTGTGCATTTGCTTGACAGAAATCGACGTACTTTATCACGGCTGCACCAGGAGGAGTTACGTGGACCGGCGCAAGGGTAAAGACAAGATAAATAAGACTAAAGAGCTAAGAGAGTCGAGGGAGTGGCTATCTTAAGTAGTTGGCAAAATCCCCGACCGGTTGCTTAAGGTTTTAGCTTATAAATAAATAACAAATAAATGTTCTCGGAGAAACCCTTTTCCAAAGGGCCGCTTTTGGGCCCGAAGCCCCGTAATACCATTTCCTTGTTTTTTAAAGCGAGTTTTATTAAGCGTATAACGCTTTTTTACCGGTTTCTGGGCTTTAATTTTCTTATACTTTTATACTTGGCTTGCGGGGGTTTTTTTCGTGCTATTAAATAAGATAGGTTTTATTAAAATAGGAAAAATAGTGCCAGTTTTTATTTATAGAATATTTGGTTTATTTAATTTAATAATAAAACTTCCTTTTAATTATTTTTAAATTAAAAATATAATTTATTTTTTATTAATTATTTTCGCCATTTAAAATAATAATTGGAGATGGTTTTAATAGCTATTATTTAAAAAATGGATTATTTAGGTAGTATTAAAATAAACTGGCGTAAAAGTATTATATAAGCCGGTTTTAGTATAAATTTATAAAAACTTAAATGCAAAAGAAACAGGGCTATATGATTATATAATAGCGAATAGGCCAATTTATTTCGGTTTAAGCTTTTTTTTAGTATTTTTAATTTTTATATAAATAAATAAACTTTATATCCTTATAAATCATCACATATAATAAAAGAAGAAAATACCTATTTCTAATATTTATTTCGTAAATGCCAAATATAGCCAACGGCTTTAAAATTTGCTAGCTAGCTAATTAAAAAAAAGCTCCGCTTTTTAGCTTTTAAAGGCATTTAAAGCTTTGCTAGCTTTTTTTAAAATTAAGGCTAGCGGGCTTTAAAATTAATCGGCTATAATGCTATATAATAATTTATATTATATATAAAATAAAAAAACAAAAAAATTAAACAAATAGCTAATCGTCAATTTGCAAAAAATATTATTAAAGAAAAAAAATAGCGGATTTTTAAATTTTTTATTTATACGGCTTTTACCTAGCTAGCTAAAAGCCTTATATACTTTACGCTATATAATTAATTAATAGCTAATTTTTTAATATAAAATCAATTATTTATATTTTTATAAATTATTATACATAAATTTGTTTTTTGTAAAATTTATTTTATAAATGCCAAATATAGCCAATAGCTTTAAAGCTTGCTAGCTAGCAAATTAAAAAAAAGCTTTGCTGGCTTTTTTTAAAATTAAGGCTAGCGGGCTTTAAAATTAATTAGCCAAGCGCAAAATAAACTATGCTTAAAAAAATTATTAAATATATATATATATATATATATATATATATATATATTTGCTTATAAAACATCGCTGGTTAAAATTAAATTTAATAGCTAAATTATTAAAATAACAGTTTTTAAAAATATTTAAAAACCATTGGCCAAATTCTTAAATATTAAATTCCAATATACTATTATTTATAATATACTAGGCAATATCTTTATAAAAATTATACCCAATATATTTAGCAATATTAGGGCAATTAATAATATGCAAATATTTGCGAAATTTGGTAAAATAAGCAGCACGAATAAAAACGCTAATAGTATATTGGAAAAATAAAGCTATTAATAACTGGAAATTTAATACGAAAAACGCTTATAAAACTTTTATACAGCAAATATAATTAGTTATAATAATAATAATAACATTTACGCCAATATAATTAATATTAAATTTGCTATTAAAAAGCATAAAAATAGCGTAATTGCCTTTTTTTTTAAAACAAAAGCAATATATTGGCATTAAATTTTTATTTTATTAAAAAATAAGCAATTTTTAAATTGCTTATAGCTATATATAAATTTAATAATATAAAAAAACGGCAAAAGGGGTTTTAAATATTGTATTAAAATTTAAATTAATTAGCTGTTTTTTTTATAAAAAGAAACAATTGCAAAAAATATAATTTTAATAGTAATATTTAGAAATTGGGATTTTAAAAAAAGCGGAGCCTTGTATTTTGCAAAATTGCTTTAAATCCATTGGTAATTTGTTATAGCTAATTTAATTAAAAAAGAATTAAAGGCATTTTCCAAAATTAAGCGGATTATATAAATGTAGCGTAAAATAAATAATGCGGTTTAAATAAAATCTATTTTTTTATAGCAATTAATATTATTATTATAAAGGGCAATTTATTTAATAATGCAAATTGCAATTACAAAATAAGCAAATTATAACGATTTAAAAACTCGTTTGTGCTAATAAGCTAAAGCTTAATTAGCAGGTTATTATATGCACTTATATGCAATGGTGCCACGACCGCTTATATGCACCAAGGGTAAATTATGGCGTTGCTAAAGCAATAGCCACCATTATTATAATAAGCAATACCTTATATAAGCTTAATACTTTAAAAACCAAATTAACGCACCAAGCGCGTATAAAGTACTGGGGTATAAAGGCTGGAGAAATTAGTATAAATAGCAGGCCTTTATTTTTTAAAATTAAATTTTTTGATTTAGAATTAAATTTTAAATTTTTCTATTAATTTTATTGCAAAACACTAAATTGTAATATAATTTTAAACTCGCTTAAAACATTTAGCAAAATATTAGCAAAGCCGAAAATAAATAAAAACAAAAATTACCTTTTTGCGCAATAAATACAGGCTTTTATTTTTTAATAGCAAGCCGCTATATATATGGCAGCCTAGCAATATTAAGCTAAGGCCTAAGCCATTTAGTATATTAAAAACCTTATTATTTAGCATTAATAAAGAGGTTTTTTAAATAAATATATTATATTAGCCGCCCTATTAGCCAAATTTAATAAAAGGGGCCAATTTTTTTTTAGCAAACGGTAGCCTATATTTAAAAATGGCTTACCAATATAAAAAACAATTATATTTAAAAAATTACAATTATAAAAAACAAATGCTATAAAGCAATTAAAGCAATAAAATTTAATAATATAAAAACAGCCTTTGCTAGCATTTTCGGAGCAAGCATTTTAACGGCTTATAAATATTCAATACTATTAAACATTAACCCCTTTAAAAGATTTAATAGAAACAAATTTATTTAAAAGATTTAAATAAAGGCCAAAATTTAAATAAATTAAATAAATTAATTAATTAATATATAGTTTTGGTATATTTATAATTGAATATTAAAAACGGCCGCAAAATAAATTTAGCCCTAAATTAAAGCCTATATTGCCAGAGTCCCCAGCCCCACTATTGAATCCTTAATAGCATTATAAAAGCAATTAAATTTGATATACAATAATTTAAAGCTTAAAACAAAAGCCCTAAATAAGCTGGCCAAAACGGTCTAAAGAAAAAAGAAAAAATTTAATACTTTTATTATTAAATATAATAGTTTTTTAATGCAAGCTGGTGGCTTAAGCTAGCCGGAAAACTTTAAAATTTAAAACCTTTATTAAAAACTATTTGCTAGCTTTACCGCTATAATAGCTTTTGGCAATTCATTAATCTTTTTATAATATACCCTATATATTAATAAGCTATAAATTATAGCGGTGGTTTTAAAAAACTTGGCTAAAAAGTCCAAATACGGAAATTTTAGTATGTAAGCAAAAAAATTAAAAACAATATTAAGCATTTTTAGCCACGCAAACCCAAATACAATAAATTTGTTTGCGGTTTTTAGCGTAAAAGCAAAATAGGTAATTAAAGCTATTCTGGATACCAAAAAGGCCGCAAAATAATGCTTTTATTACAAAGTTATAAAGTACGCAATCCGAGCTTGCAAACTGCTTTTTATAAAAGCCCCAAAAGCAAAGAGAAATATTTGAAATATTTTTTTAAAGCTAATTTAAACGAAAATATTAATAATTTAAAAAACTAGTGGCTTTAATTTATAAATGCAAATTAAAGCGCACTATAAAATTAGGTTTTTGGCAAAAAACAAAATTAAAAAATAATATACCAATAGCAAATTCCTTTATTATTTCTATTTTTATTAATTAAATAAATTACACTATTATTTTGGTTAATAATAAATATTTGCCTTTTAAAATAATTAATTCCGCTTTTATATAAAAAATAAATTTTAGCGTTTTGCTTTTAATAATTTAAAATTTGTTGGCTTTTATACGGGCAATAATTTAAATTATAAAACCATTATTTATATAATACGGCTTTAATTAAACATTAAAAACTATATTGTAAAACAATAGCTATAATATAATACTAAAATAAGCATAATTAAAATATAAAAAGGCAATAATTAATGCCTATAAAAAGAAATTAAGCTTTATAAAAAATGGCCAAATAATTAGCAATTAATATAAAAGATTATACCGGAAAATAAATATTACAGAAATTAATGCAATAGCATTTATTAAGCTTGCTAAATATATATATATATATATATATAAATTTTTGCCTATTTTTTAGCCAATATAAAAAGGGCTTTAAAAATTAAAATGCCTATAAATCCAAAAAAGGTTTTACCAAAATATTGGCAGGGTATATTAAATAAATTCGACCGGAAAAAAGCAAATAAATTGCTTTTTTACCGGGATTTTAAAATCAACTATTATATTAAATTAAAAAGAATAAATAGCAAAATTCCGTTATATTTTAAAAACCTATATATAAAATAAGCCAAAAAGAGCTTTTAATATTAAAAACAACCCTTATTGAATATTTAGAAAAGGGGTTTATATAAATAAGTAATTTATCGGTAGCAGCCCCAATGCTATTTATAAAAAAACCAGAAAAAGACTTGCGTTTTTATATAAATTATTAGGCTTTAAATAAAATATTTAAAAAGAACCGCTATTTTTTTTTAATTTACAAAATTTTATAAACAATTAAATAAACTAAATAGTTTATTAAATTTAATATAATTACGGCATTTTATAAAATTAAAATTGTTAAAAAAATGGCATTTTATATTTGGTATAAATTATATAAATGAGTAATAATTTTTTTAGGCTAATTAATACCCTAAGCATTTTTTTGCAATATATTAATTATTGCTTAGCTAAATATTTAAACGATTTTTGCTTAGTATATATAAATAATATATTAATTTACATAAACGGCTTTTTAAAGCTATACTGCAAATATATATAAAAAGTTTTAAAATAATTAAAAAAAGCCGGGCTATAACTAAATATTAATAAATGCAGATTTAAAATTAAATTTATTAAATATCTAAATTTTATTATTAAAGCCAATTATAATAACGGGATTTTAAAATAAATAATTATAAATTCTAAAACAATTACAGCTACTACCAATTAGCTTTTCTTTGCCAGCCTAAAAGGTATTTAAGGATTTTTAAAATTCGCCAAGTTTTATAAAAAAATTATATAGATTTTTTTAAGCTCTATTTATCCATTATAATTTTAATTAAAAAAAACCAGCCTTTTAAATAAACGGCAAAAGCTAAACAGGCGTTTATATAATTTAAAAAGGTATTTGTTTTTGTCTTAATATTGGCAGCATTTAATTTAAAGATTAAAATATATATAAAAACCAATGCTTTAAAATATAATATAGGCAAAACGCTGTTTTAAATAGGAAATAATAAAATAATATAAGCTATTGCCTTTTTTTTTAAAAAAAATTGAATTTATAAAATACAATTACCTAATTTATAATTAAAACTTATTAGCAATTATTAAATGCTTTAAAAAAATTGCAATTAGCTTAAAAATAATGCAAAGGCTATTTTAAATATAAATAAATTATAAAAATTTAAAATGTTTTATAATAGCTTGGACGCTATTTAAATAATAAATAAAATAGGCTTTTTTATTAGCGAATTACAATTTTATAATTGCGTATATATTAAAAAAACAAAATATTATAATAAACGCCTTATTAAAACAGGACCAAAATATATTAGCAAATTTATTGAATAAGCAATTTATTTATAAAATGGCTATTTTATTAAAAAACAAAAAATTAATTTAAAAATTATAAACGGAATAGCGATTTTAATATTAATAATAAATAGATTATTAAATTTAACCAATATAGCTAAAATATGGAAAAACGCGTTTAATTTAATAAAAGAATGGACAAACCCTTTATATATATAAATTAAAAGCTTTTTTTTTAAAAAAGCGAAAAGGCGAAAATATAAAACGCTTATTATTAAAATGGAAATCAATTATATTAATTACAGATTTTAGCCTAAATAACAAAAACCAAATAATATATAAAAATATATAAAAGCTATAAATGCCAAAATAGAAATTTTTAAAAATAGCATTTATTTAAAAATTGTATAATAATATTATTATAGGCTATTTTAATATAAAATATATATACGGATATTATTTAACTGGTTTTTTTGGCCCTTTATAAAATAAAATATAAAAGAATATATTATAAATTGCAATTTATATTGCTATATAAAGGCTTAAAAAATAAAAAATACCGATTTTTACAACCTTTATTAATTCCGGATTAAATTTGGTTATAAATTTTAATGGATTTTATAATTAATTTATTAAAAAGCAATGGTTATACAAATATTATTATAATAACCAATTATTTAAATAAAAAAATGGTTATTTAATTTTTTAAAAAAATTATAGCAAAATTAATAGCAGACTTTTTTACTAAATTTTATTATTAATATTATGGCCTATTTTTATATATTATTTTTAATTAAATACCGCAATCAATTAGCCTATTTTAAAAGGTATTTTGCAAGCTACTAAAAATAAAAGAATCCCTATTTACGGCCTTTTATTTAAAAATAAATAAATCTATAAAATAAATAAATAGAATAATTAAAGAGTTTATATAAATTTTTATAAATTATAATTTAAAAAAATGGGCCAAATTATTATTATATACCCAGTTTTTAATTAATATTTATATAATTAAAATAATCAAAATAAGCCCCTTTTTTATAATATATAGGGATAATATAAAGCCGTTCGATTTTAATACCTTATTTATTTTAACTAGCTTTAAATTTGCTGCTAATTAAGCAATTGCTTTAGTTGTAAAGCTAAAAAAGCTAAAAAACTAAAGGCAATGTATTATAATAAATGCGCAAAAAAAAATAAAGAAATATAAAAATTAATATTAAAAATAAGCTAATAAATTTAAAATCGGGAATAAAATATAATTAAATTTGAAAAACCTATATACAAACCATTTTAGCAAAATGCTAAATTAAAAATATATTAAATATAAAATAATTAAGATAAAAGGCATTTATAATTATAAATTAAACCTATTTAGCAAAATATATAATATACTTTATAATAATTTTTTAAAACGGGCCTTAATTAATTTTTTATTATTATAAAGAATTATAAATTAATAACCGCTAGTAATAAAAAATGGTTTTAAATTATATTATAGCTAAATAAATAATACTATATTATTTAAATTAATTTTGAATTAATTCTAAGCTACCCAGCCCTTCCGCGCAGCTCCAGCCCTTAATATTCAACTCCAGCTTCAATATCCAGCTCCAGCTTCAAGCTTTAGCTCCAGCTCCAGCCCCAGAGCTTTAGCGCATATATATTAAGGTCCGGAGGATACAGGGTAGTATGCGCCATGGCGAGGGCGAGAATAAGGGCGAGGGTAAGGAGTTTTTGGTATAAAATTATAATTAGCATAATATAAATAAATAGCGCATGGAAATTTCGGGCATACGCTATAGCGCGCGCAAAACTGGAACTGGCCCTTAAAAGCTAGAAAAGGTGCTGGAGCTTGCGCCGAAGGGCTGGAGCCCTTTGCAAAAGCTTGAGAGTGGTGGTGGTGGTAATAGTGGCGGTAATTTGGCGGTTGCGATAATTATTTCGCTGCAAAATCATTTTCGCGGCTAGCGGGCCCGGATAAATGCCGGCGCTTTCCGGATTGGGCTTAGTATAGGCAAATAGCTAGCCTCGGTTGTCGATTTAGTAAAGCCTTTAAATAAAGCGATATATTTAAATTTAATAAAAAAAATAAAAACGCAGCGTTATTTTTTTTTATAATATTAACCCGCTATAAAATATAGCAATAATGCTAAATGCGCTTATTCGATTAATTTTATCGCTAGCCTAGTTGAAATTTAAATAAATTATTAATTTATAGTATATATTTTTTAAAAATTATAGCGTATTTTATAAAAAATAATTAAATTAATATAGCGCAATAAAGTTTTAAATATATAATTATAATAAATTAATAAATTATTTATATATTGGGCTAGTTTTCTAATTGCAAAAGCAATATTTAAATAAATAAAAATTATAGCAAATATAAAGCTTTTAATAATTTACTGGTATTTTTTAATATTTATATATTTATTATTAAAAGCAAAAGATTTAAAATCTTTATAATTATTTATAAAAATATATTGAATTAAAATTTGGAATTTAACTATATTAAGTTTTTTAATATTTAATAAAAATATTATATTTAATTAAAATAAAAAGTTTTGCCCTTTCGGCTTTTTTTATTTTTATATTGAAATTTTTAAAAATCTTTTTTAAATCTTTAGCATTAAATTAAAAAAGAAACTAAAAATAGAATTAAAAAAACTGCTTTTTATTGCGATTAGCTGCAATAATATTATTAATATATATTAAAAAAATAATGCCGCATTTTAAATATTTATAAATGCAAAAGTCTATAAAATTTTAAATGAAATCCTATTTTTTTATTTTTTTTTATAAGCAAATTTTAATTTTTAACTGCTTATTTTAAATTATATAAGTTTTTAAAAATCTGAAAGATATAATTTAATAAAATAATAAGCTTTTTAAAGAAATTTAAAGAAATTTTAAATATTATTTTGGCTTTAATAAAAGCTTTTTTAATATTAAATTATTTATATTTAAAAACCTTGCGAGAAATAATTAAAAAAACTAAAGAAAATTCATTTAAATAATTAGGGCAAAAATATTAATATAGTTTTTTTTTAAATATTTGGCTAAAATTTCAAGCTATTAGCCGAGTTTTAAATTGTTTAATAATCTCGTTAATTTTGATTTTAATAATATATTTTTATTTAATAAAAACTAAATTTGTTTTTTTTGGCTTTTTAATATATTTCTATATTTTATTTTGCATTAAAGATTTTAAAATTCTAATTGTAACAAGATTTTATTATTTATAATACGGATTTTTAAACGTAACAGCTTTTTTATAAAATTAAAAAGTTTTAATTTTGCAAATTTTTATTATTGGAAAATACCTTTTTATAATTGAAGTTATAGATTTTTTAATATTATTAATATTATAGCCGGTATATGCAATTATAATTTAAATAATTTTATAAAGCTTGATATTATAATTTGCATTTTTTTGGCATTATTTTTTATAAAATATAGCTTAATATTAAAAACCGGAGTATTATTTATAAAAAAAGAATTAAAAAAATAAGGATTTTAAAAAAATTGGGAATAGCATTATTATTATTAATTTTAATATAATTGTATTAAGGAATAGGTGCAATGGCTACCGTAAAAATAGTCACGTGGCATTTCGCTTAGCTAGAACGGGGTTAGTATCTTTTATAATTAGATATTTATAATTTGGAAATGCCTTTAATTTAGAATTTTAAGCAATTAATATAATATTTTATTTATTTTTATAATTAGCATTTTATATTAGATTATATTAAATTAAACGCTTTTTTCAATAGGTTATAAGCCTGGATTAGCGCAAGCGTTTAAATAAATAGTTATTTATTATTATAATTGATTTAAATGCGACAATACAAAAGTTTTATTTTAATAGCCCTATTATTATTATATTTATACCGATTATTTCCAAAATTAATTGAAATTGTTAAAGACTTTTTTAAAACCGCTTTGCTTTGCTAATAAGATTATGGTATTTTATTAATTAATTAAAATTGCTAAGGGTTTTTTTATAATTACCAAAATTATTAAAAATTACCAATTTGCTTATTAGCTTTAATAGCTTTTGTAAAAAGGCTGTTATACCAATATACTTTGTATTTTTATTTAAGTTTTTAATTTTTAGTTTTTATTATATTAAATAATAAAAACCCCAATAAAGCGTTGCCGACTATCACACGGGGCGGAGGAGGGCACCTTGCGGGCACCCTATAAGGCACGTGCGCTAAAGGTGTGTAAAAGATAAGCATTGCTTATTAAAAAAGAAAAGTAAGGCTATTAATATATAATATTTAAGCATTGCTATTTTTATTTAAAATAAATAATAGCCATTTTTTATAATCAAAAAATATATATAATATATTTTTGTTTATTAATTTATTTTTAATTATTATAATAAAATAGCTGCTTTTATTTTAAAGAACAATAATTTAGCAAAACAATAATTATATAATTTATTAGCTATAAATTTGGCAATAATTTTATTTGCAAAAAAATTATTAAAAGCTTTAAAAACCAATTGTATTTAATTTAAAAAAGATTGGTATTAATAATAATATTAATAAAATTTATATATCAATTTAAAAATTTATATTTAATAAAGGCAATAATGCATTTATTAATAATGCTAATAAAAGCATTATTAATATTAATAATTAAAATGCCCCAATTAAAAATATAAATATATTGCGTAAGAATAAAATTAATTAAGTTTTTGCTTTTGTTTTTATTTTTATTTTTATTTAAAGCTAAGCAAATTTGAATTTTAATAATTTTCCAGCCATTTAATAAATTATTTAAAAATTTAAAGCTAAAAGGAATTTGCAAGATTATAAGCCAAAATTATAATTTTTAATTATAAATATAGCCTATTTGGCTTAAATCTTAATAATAAGCAATTAATTATTAAAAAAATTTATATGCCCAAAAACTTTTATATATTAAGTATCAAATTATATTATAAATAATTTAATTACCTATAAAATTATTTTAATATATAGCTTTAGTTGTTTTTTAAAAAACAAAAAAATTATTGCGCTTTAGTTGTATTTAAAAGCTATATATATATTATATAATAATATTATTAAATACATTATAAATTAAAAAAGTTTTTATAAAAACAGTTTAAAAATTTAATATTAAATACAATAAATGCAAAATTATAATATATATTATATATATTAAGTTAATTTGCTAAAAAGATTTCTTTTTAATATAAAATAAAAAGTTTGTTTTTTTATATAGGATTTTTTTTAATAAAGCAATTAATTATAAATTAATATACAATATGAATTTAATATAGCCGGAAAAATTAAATATAAAAATACATTTAATTTTTAATTTGAAGCCAAAAATATATTTGATATAAATAATTTTAAAAAGCATTATAATAATTATAATAAAATATAAAATCCATATAATATTTTAAATAATAATATAATAATTTAATATTAATTTGATTGCAAAGATAAAAAAATAGCTTTTATTAAAATAAAAGCTAGTAATATAGCTAAAATTAATACGGGTTTTTTTATATTTTAATTATAATTTTAATAATTATAGCCTATTTAATTATATTTATAAAAAGAAAATATTAAAATTGCTAAGAATTTAAATATAAAGCCCGCAAATATAACTAATTTGGTAATAAAATATATATTTCAAATAATAATAGCTTTAATAGCGGCAAAAAGAGGCTAATTATATACAAATAATTTTAATTATAATTTCAATTATAATAATTATAATTAAAATAAATATAGTTGAATTTTATTTATAAAAGCTAGAAATAAAATTCCTAATTTTATAAATTATAAATATAAATATAATAATTAAAAAAGAATTAGTAATTATTTAATTTAATATTTTTTTATAAAGCAAAAATATATAATAATTAATTATTTAATTGCAATTAATATTTAAAATATAATTTCCGTTCTTGCCTTTATTAATAATAAATTAGATGAAACTTTTATAATATTAATATTTATAAAAAAAGATATATATATATATAGAATGTTTATAATTTTGCTTTTTTAATAAAAATAAAATAAAAATAAAATAATATTATAAAAATTTTATTAAAAATTTTATTAATAAAAATAATATAAAAAATTAAAGCATTGAAATATATAAAATATTTATATATTTTTATAATTTGCTTTAAAATATACTTTAATTTAAATAAGCAAATAATAAATATTATAATTGGGCTAAAACTAATTCTATTTATAAATGCTAAATTAAATATAAAATTATTATTTAAAATAAATTAAATAAATTAAATAAATTAAATAAATTAAATAAATTAAATAAATTAAATAAATTAAA
>JAKZHN010000033.1:376840-391722 GCA_037179335.1 Cyclaneusma minus | reverse complement strand
AACCCTAACCCTAACCCTAACCCTAACCCTAACCCTAACCCTAACCCTAACCCTAACCCTAACCCTAACCCTAACCCTAACCCTAACCCTAACCCTAACCCTAACCCTAACCCTAACCCTAACCCTAGCCCTAACCCTAGCCCTAGCCCTAGCCCTAGCCCTAGCCTAAACCCTAACCCTGACCCTATTTTGATTTTATATATTTTTGTTTTGTTTTGTTTTGTTTTGTTTTGTTTTGTTTTGTTTTGTTTTGTTTTGTTTTGTTTTGTTTTGTTTTGTTTTGTTGTTTTTTTTTTTTTCATGCATTTTACCCCTAATTTCTAATGCGCTGGTTAGTTTTGCGATTAGGGCGTGCCCGCATCAACCGTATTGCGACAGCCACGCGTCCCTTTGTCCACTCTCCAACAGTGTTATGGGACTCGGAACTAAATGCATATCGTGCAAAAGAGAACTCAAAAAGCTTGCTAGCCAACCTGCCACCTGCGGGCAGTGCGGATGCCTTTATCCGGCCGGTTTCCGTTGCGACCACCGGCGAGAAGGCAATACTAATTATTCGTGCCAATGTACGGGGAAGTTGCACGTACCACTCGGTACGATTTGCCAGGAATGCGCCACCTATGCACAAGCGTGGGCGGCGTTTGGGGCTTTTGCAGCTGGGGCCCAGGCTATAATAAGAAGGGAAGCTGAAGCCAAGGCTAAAGCAGCTGAAGCCAAGGTTAAAGCAGCTAAGGCCAAGGCCAAAGCAGAAGAAGAAGCAGCGGATAAGATGGCCAAGAGATGTGAACGGTGTGGACTGCGTTATTATAACGGCTTCCGATATGAATATAAGAATCTTGGGAACGGTAAGTACACTTGTCCATCGGATGGCTTTGAGCATTCTCAAGAAAATGAGTGCAATATAATTTCGCATTACTTGTGCTACCGGTATAGATATAAGCACACACCTGTATGGAAGTGCCATTATAAACCGATTGGCAACGCGAGTTACATTTGTAGGATATAGGGAAAACCTGTACTACGTCCTTTAACCAAAGTCTGTCAAGATTGTGACCAAGAGGATAGGAGAGTGAATAACCCTTAATAGTGCTAGTATTTATATAGAAATTCGTTCAAAAAATAAGCCTTAGTTAGAATCAATAAAGCCGCTATACCTCTCTTATATATTAAATATACTATGACTTTGTGATATTTATTATAATTGCTATTCTCTCACTAGTAAATAAAGCTCGACGTAATGAAATTATCGTGTCCCTTATATATACCTTGATAAATTTTGGTGACTCCGTAATAACCATTGTAAGATCTGGGCCTCCCTTAGTAAAGCTTAACTCCTAAACTAAATAGATTCGTTGCGGTGCTATATGCATGTATTTTATATAGGGCGTTACCTGCAATTGTGTGTCTTGTGGTTGTGGTAAGAATAGTTTTGCTTCTATAACTTGATTATGGGTATCGGCTATTAAGGAGTAAAGTATCGAATATTATATTCTTAGGGATTTGAGCAAGCTTGGGCAAAAAGATGGAAAATCTATAAGGCAGGTCCATCGAGTTTATTAGCGCGTTAGTGAGAGGAATAGCATAAGTGCCGATAGCTTCTTATAAGGCAAAATTGGTTACCTCGAGATTCGACTGGTAAAAACCCGATAATCGAGACCTGGCGGTCAAATAGTCGATACCCGAGACTTCCCAGCTATATAGTCGATAGCCGAGACCTGGCGGTTAAATAATCGATACCCGAGACTTCCCAGCTATATAATCGATAGCCGAGAATAGGTAGCTAAATACCCGATAAAAATTTATTTTGGCTGGCGCTTAAGCATTTATAAGTATACGGTTGATTTATTTAAGCCTTATAAATAAATTCCTTGCTAAATACATGGTCCAGCTTAATATAAACCTTTTATTTTTTTAGACCATATATAACGGGTATTAATATATTTAATACGCTGCGGTATTTGAAAACAAATGCACCAAAACCAAACGTGATGCATCAAACCATAATTTCGCTTATAAATTTACTCGGTATAAGCCGGGTAAATACCCGATACTCGATACCAAGCTGCATAATAATCGATATTCGAAAGTAACCGACTTAATACTCGATACCCGATATCAACTTGCTTAATACCCTATACTCGACGTTAAATAACAAAAATATTCCATACGCCATAGGTGGCTAGCCAAATGCACCAAACCGTGATATTTAATATGCGTAATATAGCTTGCTAAGGCTATTAGGTCTTATTAATAGCCATGATACGGTTGATTTTAAAGGCCAAGTTTAGGTATGCTTTTTAAACCCTTAAGATAAACTTTATACAAAATTTTATATTGAGATTGGTATTTTCGCTCTCAAATTCAGGGAGTCACCTAACCGTGGCCTGCTCGATTAGCTATAAAGCAAAAAGGAACAAACGCAAGAAATAAGCCCTTCTTCTCGAAGCTTTTCTTTTTTTAGGCTGGCAAATTACTCGAAGATAAATATATTGTCTTAATTATCATTACCAATAAATCTCACAGCAATTTTTACTATTTAAAATACTCGATAATTGGCGATATAAAATACGATATTCAAGATTGGAGAATGTAAAACCCGATATTTAAAACCCGAAAAAATAGAACCCGATATTCAAAACCCAAAAAGGTAGAATCCAATATTTAAAATCCAAGCAAATAAAATCCGATATTCGAAACCCAAAAAAATAGAATCCAATATTTAACACCCGAAAAAATAAAACCCGATATTTAAAATCCAAGCAAATAAAACCCGATATTCGAAACCCGAAAAAATAAAATCTAATATTCGAAACCCAAGCAAATAAAACCCGATACTCGAAACCCGAAAAGGTAAAACCCAATACTCGAGAAAGTAGAACCCAATACTCAAAATCCAAAAAGGTAAAACCCAATACTCGAAACCCAAAAAGATAAAACCCAAGTAGGTAAAACCCGATGCTCGAAAAACTAAAACCCGATATTCGAGACCAGAGGAAATAAAACCCGATATTTAAAATTCGAGGAAATAAAACCCAATATTTAAAATCTAAAAAAATAAAACCCGATACTCGAAACCCGAGGAGGTAGAACCCGATATTCGAGACCCAAGCAGGTAAAACCCGATACCCGATATCAAACAAAGTCGTACTCGGTCGCCAAAAGACCCATAAAACCCCAAGTTAGCCCAATTCGCCCCGCTTCCCGTGGGAGAATCTGATGGAGCTGAATAAGAAGCGAGAGAAAACTGAGGTTGGCCCGATTCAAATCGTTGTGAGCATCGAAGAAGAGTAAACCTATCTCGGATAATGATAACAAGGGCGCATTCCAGATATGTTTCCCAATATATGGATTCTAGTTCAGCTATTCTCAAATATTTGAATTTTAGTCGAAATTGGTATATTTGAAAGAAATTTAGAGTATGGGAATTATAATCAATTCTCCGGTCTTAGATTTTTTGGTTGATTTTTAAAAGGATTCACACTTCTAGGTTTTGACCACAAAATTTGCCTTTTAATATAGAGTGCACTGGATAGCAACGATATTATTTTCAATTTGGGCAAAGGTGCTTTAATTAGGTTATTACGTTGATTATTGTATTTACTGGTGCAGTCACAAGGCTTTACAACTGATGTAGTATATAAAAATGTCATATTGCATTTTATGTACCTAAGCACTGCTAGCTACGTGGGAAAATTTGGGAGTCTCGGGAATATCCACGGGAATTTGGTGCATGGAAGATAACTCCTCTGGCAATTCCTCGAATTTTGTGTGGTTTACTCCTCGGAAAACATCGTCCCACTTCCTATACCGATAGCCCTCGGTTAGTTCCTCTTTTCTAGGACGGTTTCGGAACTTGTCAACAATATTTGTCGGGATAATAGCAAGCCGGCCCACGTAGTATTCTTGGGTTTCCTCGAGGAGTCGATAATCGAAAGCAAGGGCCCATATAGCGGGGTCTTTCGTATGTTCGAGCTCTGGAGGAATCGATGATTGGTCGATATTCACCCAGGTCGTAGAGTAAATATGGCGGCCTTTTGCCCATGGCTTGCGCCCTGTAGACTTCAATTCCTTGACATTCCAATCTTCAATTAAGACAAGATTGGAGCGAAATGTAAAAAGTAGTCGGTACTGTACTTTTGCAACCTTATCCTCCAAGAAAGACTCAACACTTGTTTGGTATTCACTCGGGGTAAATACGTGCCTTTTCAACACACGGTTCGATGCACGCTCCAACTCACTCTGACAGATTTTCTTCATGGCCAATAGATTATAATCAATCAGTTCCATAAGGCGTTTCGGCATTTCTTGGGCATGTTTTCGGTACAACCAAAGCGCCTGGACATCGAGGAACAGATCCCCAAGGCGGGAAATGGCCTTTTTCGTCAACAAACCGATTGCGAATAAATTCACCGCATCCCAATCTCTAGCTTCGAGGCACTTGTTTCTTTTAACTCGCGCGAGACGCTTATCGTCGTTGGAAATGATCAACGCCATTATCACAATCAGTTCGAACGTTAGCGGGTTGTCCGTCTCCAACCTCAGCAAAAGAAACGCGGCAATCTTGACATCAGTGCCCCTTTCGGAGGCGATCTCATCCCCGCGCTTAATCAGCTTAGCCATTCCACCTTCTCCCACATTCTTAACAAAACCAAGGTCCTCCAACTCAACACCCACGTTTATAATATGGGCGCGAGTTGGACGCGATAAAAAGTACTCACAATGGAGCGACGTGCTCGGAAACAAGGCAAACAGGTGGAAAATATAATCAAAGTACCGCGACTCGCTAATGGCAGGGCTTTCATATTTGTCAAACTTGGCCGCCCGCGCCTCCGAGTACAGACAATGACACCATCCTTCACAAGTTCGACCCGTTCGACCAGCACGTTGCTGTACCTGGTCTTAAGTGACAAATGCCAACTTCAAAATTGGCTTTCCCAATTTCCAGTCGAACCTTATCTTCTTTGCAACACCAGTCTCAACGATATAGTTGCAATCGGAAATCGTCAGACTCGATTCCGCAATCGACGTTGAAAAGACTATTTTTGGAAACTCGGTTTCCAATGCAACATGCTGTTCACGTGAATTTACCCCTCGATAAAGCCTGCCAATGGTAAAGTTCTTGAGAAGGTCATAGTAGGGGTTGTTATCCGTCGATATAGCCTGAAAGCGGCGATGCAACTAATCAACCTCCCGCTTGCCTGGCAGAAAAACCAGCATGCAAACCTCCTCCAACTTCACTTTTGGATTCTTCAAGATGTTTAGAATCTCGTCAACCACCGCTTGTGTCCGACTTCTTCCACCGTAATTTCCATAAACCATATTCACAGGGAATCGCCTCTCTCCCTTACTCAAATATACCACCTTCGGCTCAATCCCAATGCAACCAAAATAGCTCTTCATTTGCTCAACATCCATCGTCGCAAACGTCAACACAAACTGCATCTTCTTCAACCCCCGGTCCTCCCTTTGGGCCTGGAGATCCTTTATTAGCACAATTAAAAGGTCCAACTCCATGGACCTCTCATGCACCTTATCAAATATTACCATATCCCACTTATCAAGCCATTGAGTATCGCCCATTTTCGCCCACAGCCAGGAATCTGTACAATACAGAATCCTAGTCGCCTTCTCTTCACACTGACCTCCCTTGCCATTACCAGCTCTCCAACCAACCTTCCCAACAACACCAGTCGCACCAGGGTAACCATTATCTTTCCCCTCCTTATTCATCCTCTCAGCCGGCCTCTCTGTAGCCAACACTCTCGGCTCAGTAACTATCATCCTAGGTGGCCTCTTCACAGCATTTTCAACACCCAACCTTTCCCCAACCCCCTTCAATACAACCACCGGGACAATCGTGCTCTTCCCGCTACCAGTCGGTCCAACCAACAAAATAACCTCTGCACCAGACTCGACGACTTGTGCAAATTCCCTTTCACCAGCTGTCGACGGTGTGTAGAGGATATTATCCTTCATCTTCTCCCACTTTCCCGCCATATCTGCCAAGTAGTTCATAATGGCTTTGAAATCGAAAGTCGACTGATCGCTTCGGGGCTCGGAAATCGAAAGTCGGGACTCGGGGGGAATCTCGTTCGTTGACCGTCGGATTGTATCGTTGATATTTGTCGTCGGCAGAATGTTGTTGTGCGATGGAGAAGCGCGACAAACATTCGAGGAAGACGCGCTAGAAAGACGCGCTAGTACGACGCGTTAGGGAGACGCGTAAGCGAAAGGCTAGCTGCGCGCTTATGTTGTTGACAGCTGCGTGTTGATTTCGATTGAGGCTTCCTCGCTTATTTGGAAAATTAGGTACATAACTTACATATATTAATCTGCCAGCCGTAGGTGGTGAAAACATAGGGGCTGCGAGGGGGCTATTTATCCCGTTTGCTCTTCTCTGCTTCAGAGCTAATCATGCAACGGATACCTACTGGGAGGGGGCCAAAGGCCCGAACAAAGCAAAGGTACAGACTATATTTGTAAAGCTAAAGAAAACAGAGTGGCGTGGAAAGCAATAGCCTATAGTCGTAACAAATTAACCCGGCTCTCTCACATCCAGGCGAGTGTCTTCCATACAAAACCAGTCCATTTACAATCAGATATCCCAGATACCTCGAAGAATGCGGCCGAACCATGTTGGTACTAGACCTCGGGAAGAAAGAATTCCGGATACTTGGAATATTGCCAGTCTCTTGGGATATTCCAACCCACTTCGAGTATTTGGGATTAACTGGAACATGTCCGGTATTAGAACTTGTAATACATTTAGTTGTTCAGGATTTGTTTAGTTATTAAAATTATATCAGCTGCGAAGCTACTGCAATTTGTATGTGTGATTTCCCATTAGATATCCGTAGCCTGACAGCGGCTAGAAGCTTCTGTGACGAGCGTCCCAGACTCTTCCTTGCGACTGTTATTTGGTTTAAGAGCAGTATAGGCGAATACGACCTGGTTTTCAAGGTCGAGTATTGGGTACTAAGCAAGTTGGTATCGGGTATCGGGTATTGAGTGACCTACTCTCGGGTATAAAAGAAGCAAAAAAGTGATCAGAAACCAATGTTTCGTGATCTGAGCTTTTGGTGTATAATTATATTGCTAGCTAGGTGGACCCCTGGCCTCTCGCATTTAGTACAAAAAAAATTAGTACATATTTCAAAGGACACTGCAAAACACTACCGAACCCAATTTCGCCAAGTCACCAATGACCCAAATAATAACGATCCGACGGAATGTGGCCCTGGAAGTTAATTTGCAGGCTCTAATGGGGAAGGGAGGCTTTTTCAGGAAATATATTCGGGTGAAGTGGGGGCAGGTGGTGGGATTTATTGTCGAGTAACTTGGAATATCTAAAGTAATTGAGAATACTCCAAGTAATTGGGAGTACTCCGAGTAGTTGAGAATATCCCAAGACCGTATGCAGGCGGCTCTTGATGCTTCCTCGATCTCCAGAAGTTTCATGCCAGAGTTCCCGACGACCTACAGACAGGCGACCGTCTTTCGTCCACCTCCCGGTTGCAGGCAGAGTTCCCCGACATCAGGGTCGACTACCTCCGACAAATCCCTGACAGACCATTGCCTTTCGGCGCGCTTCCTCGGCCATATCCCCACTCGGCCAGCCTCCTCAGCAACACCCAAGGCCACAAAGACGATTTGATTGGCTTCGGCCACAGATACACTCCCCGCCAGAAGATCACCAGCAAGTGCTAAGATGTCGACACTTGGCGGCTTCATGCCAGGGTTCACCAACATCAACAGTCGACTCCAAATCCGCTTTGTGGCAGTCTGCACTCCCCACGAAAAAACCGCCAGCAAATGCCAAGATGTCGACGCTGGACGTCTTTCACCGACATTACCATCGACCGCCTCCGAAGAATTCGGCCCATGGCCTACTCCATAAGCTATGTTCACGGCCACAGCGACCATCTGACTGGCGTAGGCTCGAAACAACCGACTCCCTCCGTGGCATGACTCCCAACAAGGTCCACAAGCGTGTGGAAGCGTGTCAACCCTCGGGGGATTCATGCCAGAGTTCACCGAGATCTTGTCAATGATCAGTGCCGGCAAGCCATAGAGGCCCGTTTCCTAAGCCATGTCCACGGTGACCACCTGATTGGCTTGGATTCGTATTGGGGCAACTTCATTGTCTGCTCTGCGCCGTCCTTGGCCTGCTTTCTCAGCAATGTTCTCGGTGATCTGTTTCCCAAGTTATGTTCACGGTGACCACCTGACTGGCTTGTCATACTGGGGCAATTTTATGTTCCTTGGCCTGCTTCCTCAGCCATGTCCATGTTCACGGTGACCACGTGACTGGCCTGGCATACTGGGGCAACTTCATCTTCTGCTCCTCCTGCGACTCGAAAGGTATCATTGTCGCATCAACTACGCACGCGGTATACTGGAGTCCAGGGTACAGCACTTCAAACACTTGAGTCGAAGCTTAGGTGCTCCACTCGAAACACCAACACGCATCGAACTCGCACCCGGCAATGAGATCCAAGTTACGCTATTCGATGCCAACCACTGGAGCTTTCCGCCAAGCAATTCGAAGTCTCCGGCAGCACTTCAAACGCTTGAGTTGAAGCTCAGATGCTCCACTCGAAACACCAACACACATCTAACTCGCACCCGGCAATGAGATCCAAGTTCCGCTACGATGCCCACCACTGCACTGGTGCCGTGATGTTCATGATTGAAGGTGATGGGAAGGCTGTCCTGTACACTGGAGATCTCCACGCAGGACAACTTGACAAGGAATCCATACTTGTCTGCTGGCGACGAATACAACAAACTTCACGAACAAAGAACTCGGGAGGAAGAGGAAAGTGAGAATGCAGAGGGTGAGGAGGGAGATAGAGACAAGGGCGAGGGAGATGGCAATGAGGGCGAGGGAGCTGGAGATGAAGGCGAGTCCGATGCAGGAGATAAGAATAGAAATCGGGCAGCCAAAGGGGACTCGGAAAATTCGGAGGATTATGACGCCCGTAGATAGACTCTGTTTTCAAATAGCAATGGACTTCGGATTGATATAGCTATCGACTGATTGTGAGAATTTGAATCATCTTTGCCATTGTAAATATCTTCTGCTTGATGACCGAGATATATCTGACTTTTGGAAACTCGGAAATGACACCAAGCTTAGTATGCTGACGACGCAGATCCACCAGGGACGGAAAAGGTTCAAAGCCGTATGCTGAGCACAGATGATCGGTTCCAGATCAGCGTCCCTCAATACCAAAACCAGGGGAGAGTCCTTCCGAGACGGTTTGGTCCTATTCGAACATCCTACAGTCCTCACAGGAAATTCCGAGTTACTTGGAAGACTCCTAATCACTTTGGAAATTCCCAATTACTCTGAAAATTCCCAGTTACTTTGAATAGAACCTAAAGAAACCACCCTCACTCCCATGTCTCACCATCCACCCACCCACTTCATCCGTAAATGACTGCGTTGAAGGCAGTTCTGGCGGTCCGGTGTGCCTTGAATCTAACTGTCTTTTTCCTACCGGTTTTGTGTTCTTAATGAGGAGAACACTGATTAGTGTTGGTTTTACCGAACATGAGTACATTAAGCGTGTGAATGCCTGTAGAAACACCTGCTTTTATATTTAGTTTTTTATTAATAGTATTGCCAAGGTCAAATGCTGTTAATAACAGGTTTTGGGCTGCGGAAAGCTATTAATATCTAATAAATTAATTGATTCCAATTAATAGGATTCGGGCCAGGGAAAGTTGTTATTAACAGGTTTTATATATGCGGAAACTATTAATATCTAATTACTTGATTACTATCCTATTAATAGTATTTGGGCGAGGAAAAACTGTTATTAACATGTTTCGGGCTGCGGAAAGCTATTAATATTCAATAAATTACTTAATTTCCAATTAATAGGGTTCGGGCCAGGGAAACTTGTTATTAGCAGTTTTATTATTATGCAAAATAATTAATAGCAAATAATTTTCCGACTACTTATTTCCCCAAGGCAAACGTATAATTAGCTTAACCTATACTGCGAGACTAACGACAAAGTTAAAAGAAGGCCTAAAACGACTCTGTTCAAGCTTTCCAATAACTAAAAATCTTTTTAGTAATCCAAAATGCTTCCAGTGACTGAGGATATTTGCAGCGATTGAGGATATTTGTACCCTCTTTGAGCGACCTTTTTTCTTACTGTAGCTATTTTCCAATATACTTTTAGTTGACCTAACTTCGAACACTCCACAACAGCACTAGAAAAATAAATATATACCAATGATTACACGTACTCCCGGGCTACATAGGTTTTTTCTAACAAGTGTCATTTATCTACATGTCTATTAACCATTCCAAATGCATTATTAAAGCTGGGAAGCCTGAGATAAACAGTATTTTATATATCAACTATTTATTAATAGTATTGCTAAGAGGCAATGCTGTTAATAACAGCTTTTTATCACCGAGATCCTATTAATATTCAATTAATTATTGGATTTCTTATTAATAGGTTTTATAAGCAAAAAACCTGTTAATAACAGATTCCGGCGGGATTAAAAACAATTAATATATAAACGCTCTTTAATTGCTCCACTTTATCTCGGGAGCCTGAATTAAATACCGGGGACCGGGTATTTTCCTAAAATACCTTGATTTTTGAATTATTTGGACTATATAGATGGAGTCCCCACAACCATCCGTAAAGTCATACCCGATAGGCATTTAATTTGGCAGCTCCCACTTCAAGCTCAAGAGCAACTTCAAATTGACAACTTGAAGCTGTGCTATAAACCTTGGGGCAAGTACCCTGCACTGGCTTACAAGAGGCGAAACTTCATGGGTTTACTAAGTTTGCAACTTCACACATAACTATAAACATTGTCACAAGCTTCACGAGTCGAAATATGGCTTTTCACTGGGTTAAGTTCCTCTAGTACAAAGGAGAGGCTTATCAAAGAGTATAAGAACTTACGCTCAAAATCAAGACCATTTTTTACGGTGAAGCAAGTACAAAAGCAAGTACAACAACTCGTGCCAGACATCCACAGCTTACACAAGCAGTGGAATTGCGGAAACGTGGGATCAATTTGTTCTTGCAATTTCTAGATTCTCCTTTCGGGCGGAGCCCTTTCCCTTGCTCGATTCAATTTTGTGCCCTGATCCAGGTCGTTTTGACCAAACCATAGACAGACAAAGCCCGCCGAGACATTCAGATGAGAAGTCCGCCGAAACTTGAAAAGTCCTGCCAGCCCAAGCCAAATTCATATTTCCAATCTTTTGAAGAATCCATCGGTCTTTTTGCAACCAGAAAGCCATCCACATCCTTTTGAGTAGAGAAATCCCAAGCCCATCCGCGCAGAAGCGCCCATGCCAGCCTCTCATGCCCGCAGAATTCGCCCATTAAATTAATCCCACGGCTGGCCACAATAGTCCATCTTTGCCTTTTTGAACGCCATAGCGAAAGGGAAGAGATCGCCTCGAATCGTCGCACGCTGAAAGATGTGACGAGAAAAGAAGTGACGAGAAAAGACGTGACCGCCGAGCCGAGCTAAATCGTGACAAACACCGCCCAAATTTCCATTTTCGAGTCCGAGTCGATCGTAGAAAAGATGGGTATGAGAAACGCACGCATGTCGACATCGGCAAACTGCCATGACCAAAGAAAACCAAGCATCGTCTCCAATCATTATCTCCATTCATTATCTCCAAGCATCATCTCATCATATGCGCAAACATCCCACACATCATCCGCTGCCCAAACCTGGGAACAGGCTAAGCAGAACAATATCAAGCGCCCTGGAATAATGCTGCACTAGCTTCCAAGGGCTCTCCATCGAGCTGCCTTCATTGAGCTGCTCAGTTTGAGCTGCTCATTCTCCGGGCTCACTTCAGTCTTCGAGCTCAGTCCACATTCCATTGAGCTCCATCCACAGTTATTAAGTTGCAGAAACCGCTGCAAACAAAGATTCGCCCATGATGGTGTCGAAATTCGTGGTGTCGAACCTCGTGGCGTCGAACTTCGTGACATCGGATTTCATGGCATCGTATTTCTCGTCGTATTTCTCGTCGAACTTCTCGTTGAACTTCTCCTCGAATCGGGTGGCTGAACGGACCAATCGCCGAGCCCTCCCTTTCTCAAGCTCGTACATTATCAATCCTTTCTGGCCTGGACCAGGATTGGCAATACTTTCAGCTCTTCGTCTCGGTCTCATGCGAACGTCGTCGTCTGTATCACCATCGGCACGACTACCCCAGGATGTCTATATATAGTGTTAGTGACCACAACTGAAGACGTGCCTGGCCCTGAGGTTTGGATGAACTTGAATGGAACTGGACTAAGATTGAGGGAGTCGGCGAAGTGGGATGGAATCGAACGGGATTGGATGAGATTGATGAGGTTTGATGAAGTAGGACGAGTTTGGATGAAGTAGGATGAGTGGGATGAAGTGGGATGAAGTAGAATGAAGTAGGATGAGCGGGATGGAGTGGCATGAAGTGGCATGAAGTGGCATGAAGTGGCATGAAGTGGCATGAAGTGGCATGAAGTGGGATGAAGTGGGATGAAGTGGGATGAAATGGGATAGAGTTAGATGAAGTTGGATGGGGTTAGACGAGATTAGACAAAGATCAATGCTTACCACTCTCAAAGTACACAGAGCATACAACTTAATCAACCCATGAAACCACCCAAACAAGATCGACACAGGTAGAAACACCACATCCGTTGGATCCCGAATCAACAACCCCATCAACTTCACAACTTTCGTCCACAGCATCCAAAGAAGGAAGACAGGAACAGCCCAGTGAGCAGAGGATGGAGACGCCTTGAAGCAAGCCCACACAAGAAACGGGTCCACGACAAACGCCAGAGATGTGAATGTTACAAGGTGTACTGTATATACAGACCACGGTTGCTGCCTATGATGCGTCAGTGGTGATGGACAAAATGGTGGTGACAGAGGTGATGGAAAAGGGTGTGATAGCGAAGGTGATGAAGGTGATGAGGGTGATGAGGGTGATGAGGGTGATGAGGCTGATTTCACAGCAAGTGCTTGAAGGGACTTCTTTGATTTCGGGGGGCAAGCCCCCCTGAACCCCCCAGACGCTGCGCTGGCTCACGAGGAGTGGTACAAACATGGCCCAAACAACCCAAGGCAGCAGAAGTGGAGAAAATTGGGCGGAAAAGGGATAAAATCGCGGTGGATGAAATTTGGGATTGAAAATGGTAGATCAAGATGGTAGCAAACTAATGCTCCGATTCTGGATGCGGGCACGGCTGTTGCCATTTGGGGTATCGAGTAGTCGTCCCTGAGGGTCCTGCGTCTACAGGAACAACCTGAAGCACTTGCTCCAAATTCTCCAAAAGCACGAGCTGAAGCACTTGCTCAGGCCCGCAATGTTCCGACCTATGGTGCCTGCAAGGCTGCCACGGTTTGGGGCACGAGCAACTCCACCCTTGAGAGTCTTGCGTCCCCCTTCGGGGGTTCCGCTTCGCGGACTTGGGGCTGCGGTTCAGTGCTTTGACCTATGATGCCTGCAAGGCTGTCACGGTCTGGGGCATGGAGCAATCTCATCTTCAAGGACAAATCGAGCGCAGCGAGCCACGAGGGTTTGGGGGCTGGCCCCCATAAAATGTGTGACGATGGTGTGTGACGATGGCGATGGTGGTGGGAAAGCTGGTGATAGACATAAGGAAAGCGACAGGGAGAAAAGGGACGCTCAGCATACCTCCAAACATATCTCTCATCAACCAGAGATGTCCAGTTACTCCTCCAATTACTTCTAGACCACCTCAGACACTGCTTCAGAAAGTTCGGATTATCCTCCAGCGTCGTCTCAATCTCACACTCCTTGTTGTACTGGATCCACGTCTTGTACTGATGGGAAACCAACCACCTCGTCACAAAGTTGTCGTCATCCGCGTTCAGCTGGTACTTCCCCCACCTCTCGGTCTTGAAGCTGTCCAGGAACAGCGGATCCTGCAGAATCTCCGAGCGAAAGGCACATGTGCGTCCAGACATACAACTCGTTCCACCGTCCATGTGGTGCGTCGCGGAAATCTCAAAGTTCCTCCTCTCAATGTAGACGGCTCCGAGAAAATTCCATATCCTTGCCATCCAGGGTCCGGATCTCAACCGCTTCACACGCTGACAGGGACCTACAGCACCCATTTTCGGATCCTCAAAAGGTGCCAACAACCATGGAAGAATTGTGCGCGGCCACGTCACATCATCGTCGGCCAATACCATAATCTTCGTCTTCACCATGGGAATCGCCTCGCAGACCTGCAGGCGTTTGTTTGCAATGCGGAAATGGTGAACTTCAACTCTTTTGGACGCAGACAAGGTATCGACGAACCCCCTTAATTTGTCGTATTTATCGGTCGTCGTCACCAGGATAAGCTTGGCCAGTCTTGTGGCCAGAATACTCTCGAGTGCTTCTCTCAGCTCCTCCACGTTGTTATGGATTGTCGGAATAATGACAGTGACATCCTCTGGATGGAAGGTGGCGTTCTCGGGTATCGGCTTCGATTTGTAAGTCCAGTGAGCAATGCAATTGACGACGAGTCGGAGATAGCGGTAGATGCTAGCCCATGTTAGTGACACCGGAGAGTGATTGGGTGAGTATGGGGAAAGATGTTGAGCTAGAAGGGGTCAAAGCAAGTGCTTGAGATGGTTCACGAGGGAAGACTTCAGAGCAAGAACTTCAGCCTGTGCTTTTGAAGAATTCGAAACAAGTGCGTGAGCCTGTTTTTGAGATCTCGAACTTCGAAGCAAGTGCTTCGGCTTGTTCAATGTTATTCCGATTTCGGGAGTAAGACCCCTGCGGGGGGGGGGGGGGGGGGGGGGGGGGGGGGGGGGGGGGGGGGGGGGGGGGGGGGGGGGGGGGGGGGGGGGGGGGGGGGGGGGGGGGG